>JAQGAV010003036.1:0-13546 GCA_034691345.1 Phasmarhabditis papillosa | reverse complement strand
TCCCTTATAAAGCCGGTTATAGCGGCACGTTAACTACAAACGGCGCTCGCAGTCTAGGTTTTAAAACAGACTATAGTCGGCGAAGAAACGATACGCAAACTAAAGGTCTGATTGCACAATTAAAAAAAAGGAAAATAATTATATCCACAAACATAAATTAATTGGTTCTGAAAAATGAGTTAGATGTAGTGTTGTACATTACATCATTGACAAGCCAGTGTTTTCGAGCACCGTTGCTCGGCCGCGCTCCAATAAAATTTTCCGTTCGTACCGTATACCCTGATAAGCCTTGGCCGCCGACTATATGTCTGCTAGTGTAGTACACAGCTGGATATATCACACTAGCAATATTGCTATTAACATTTACAGGTAAGGTTACATCATTTTTAGGCTCGTATGACTCATATTTAGTAGAAACTTAGTTTTTTTGTTGTTGAAAGAATATCTAAGTATATAAATGTTTAAATTATGTCAACATTGTTAATAATAGAATTCACCTCGTTATCGTCAAATGCACCATGGCTGTTTGCTGATTGCAGAGCTCCATTTCTTATATGAACAACAGCTTCGATTGGAAGATTTCTAACGGAGAGATTAATACTTATGGAATCCTAGACAAAGATATTTGATGATTATTCATATCGATTCATCTTTGTTTTGTTTTGAGAAGAGTTTGAAGAAATCGATACTTCGAATTTTATTTTTCTCATTTGTTTGACAATTTTGTGGCCTACCGACAATGAATCACTGATATCCCCTCTATTGGAACTATTATCCGCCGAATCGGCATAGGATAGATCCTCAGAATCCATTAAGTATAGGTAAGGATTGTGTAAAATAGACTGTAAGGTATAAATACTAATCAGATAGAAACTTATGTTAATTAATTTGTTAACATACCACCAATATATTTCAACTACTTGTTGAAAAATGAATTTTTGCATAAGAAGATTTACGAAAAAGAAGAAATGTGTTTTTGGTAGAATCAAATGAGTTTTATTCTAAATGTTGATCGACTTGTGAATAACTAGACGACTATCTAATGTGATGACTGCTTGCTGATGTAACTTTTCGAAGCAGCTGCGATATTGTTTTGAATAGACTACCGTATACAGACAAAGAATAAGCGGACAATACTGAGAACCCTTTACTTGTAACCGAACACATTTAAACTGCAATCTGAGAGTTAGTTTAGTTGTTTTAATGCGATTCATCAATGTTCAGTCATTTTAGTTTAACGGCTATTATACAATATGAAACAAATAGTAAAACCATTAATAAGAACTCATCCATTTACTTAACACAAACAACAATTCTTTGAATCTGTTTTGTTAATTTCTTAATATAACTCAATATAGTTTAAAACTTTTGTAGTGCATATGTAGTCTGGTATGTAGTCCGTTCAGCAGCTAAATAATGTTTAAATAGTTTCCTAACTAAGTTCCCTATCTACTTCATTAACAGATTTTTAAAATTCATAACGGTTTGCTACCATTCCATTGTAAACTATTTCTGCAAACGGTACAGTTGGTTAGTCGTTTCTCTTACGTTGCAGCTAACAATAAGGCTCTCTCAATCCTTCAAATATTGACAAGAGACCTGTGTAAAGTTGTACATAAACATACTCTTTTAAGAGAGTGAATAGTTTTTATTTAATTGCACGTGGTGGTAGGTTATATAACAGCCATAGACATAAGAAAATACCTTCATATAGAAGTGTCTCCTATGTTCTGTTTGCTTGCTAGATTGAAATTCATGTTTTGTAGGGAACCAAATAAGCTACATACTCCTCTGCGATTCCTTAACTCACACTCAATTGCATACATAAATAATTACAACTGTTTAGCAGTAACTATTTTTGTTGTAAGCATATATGTAATTAGTTTATCACTTATTTAAATAACAAACTTAGTTATAAATTTGTGTTTTGGGTTCATTTAACTACAAACCACGCTACCATTTGACAGATTAGGTGTTTTTATAAGATAATCAGCAATTCCTTAGAACATTTATTGATAACAGGACAATATATAATAAACCCATTCTAAATTAAGCTCATACATTCAATCCCCATCTACAAATGATCTTCTTATTGTTTACTGTACTAATTGTTATATATATCGGTCGGTTCTACTGGAAGGTGTCCAAATACCCAAAGGGGCCTATCCCACTTCCTTTCATTGGAAATATGCACCAGGTAACTTATTCGAAATTTAAAAATTCGAAATGTTTCAAATTAGTTATACACTAATTTATATAGTACTAAAAAGAATAATTGTCTGTTTCAGATAAGCGCTCAAGAAATGTATCTAGACATTGGTCGTTTCAAAAAACAATATGGCGATATGGTAACAATATGGTTTTCTACGAAGCCGGTAGTGTTTCTCACCTCATTCGATGCAGTTAAAGAAGCATTCATTACTAAAGGTATTAACTAATTTAATGTTGATGAAACACAGATAATTCTCTTTTGTTTGATTTAGTGCATGTAGAGTATGTAAAAGAAGTTAAAATGGTGAAATACTATGTAGAAACAAGTTAAAAACCACATTCAGTTATATAGTCGGCGGACTAATCGCTTGAAGGGTGTTACTGTACAAACTGCAAATTTGTTAGAGGTTATTAGCATAATGACAGCAAATGTATACTCGAATTATATTTTATTAGACCTCTTGCTGCAAGCGATAAGTCCGCAGACTATTTTTAAACATTATTTAATTTAACATTGTCATTTTAGGCGAATTTCTTGTTGATCGTCCGCAGGATTTTCTTACAAATATAACCATGTCTGTTGAAAACGGCGGTCTCACATTTGCCAATGGCGATAGTTGGCGGGATTTACGCAGAATTTCACTACAAATTCTCAGAGATTTTGGAATGGGCAAGAATATTATGGAACATATGGTAAGGTTATTAATAAGTTGTTAATATACATAGGTATACTTGACTGGTACATAAGATTTGTATAATAGTTTGTTAGTTGGAAAGTTAAATATTTATAAGAGATAGCGAATACTCCTAAATAGTAAAACTGTCTCTGATTCGGTGTTATATATATTTCAACCCAAGATTTTTTTAATTAAATCTTTATTCTTGTTATATTTCAACGTTTCCAAAGTTTCATTTGAACGTTAACTTTTCAGATTCAAGAACAAGTAGTTGCTGTAATTGAGTATATTGAGAAAGACATAGACAAGGAGGCTGCTGATTTTGAGACAATTGTCTTAGTTAGTTTGATTTTATTCATGGAAACATATCCATAATTTGTCCTCTAAATTCTTTGGTAATATGACAACAAAAAACAAAATCACATAGTTACCAGATAACCCTCTTGAAACTACAATTTTACGTTTTTAAATCTTGTCCAATTGCTTAAATTTTGTATGATACTAAAATTATTTAGAACATGGTCGCAAACATAATTAATCAACTTCTCTTTGGTTACGCTTATCCTTACGGTAAAAGTAAACTTCTACTCAAATTCAACGACAATATGAATGGTTTAATTGTAAAGATGACAGAAACTATTTGGCCTAGAGCATCTGATGTTAGTGAGAACAACATTTCTAGATAGCCTTATGTTGGATATGATAATCCCAAATGACAGAGGAACGTTTCGGAAAATATGCCTTGGGCGGGACCCGAACCCGTGACCTTTTGTTAACCGGACGAGTGCTCTAACCACTGAGCTACCACATGTAGGGTTATTGTGAACTTAGGACCTAGTTCTAACTCTTAACAATATTTACTGTATGACACTTTTAAGTTTTCATGGGTTGCAAACATATTTTCTGAAGCGGAACGAATTTTTGTTACTGTATGTAAAAGCAAATTAGGCAATTTCCTGGAAAATCATCAGCTTTTTTAATGGAAAACATCTGAATGTAGCACTATTTAAAGTATATTAAAACTACAGGACATCTGAATGTAGCACTATTTAAGGTATATTAAAACTACAGGATCATGTTTACAGGCACTTCCTTTCATCAAATCACTACCCTATATAGGACGCAAAGCATATTCTGATATGAAAGATTTATCTAACGATGTACGTTTAGTTACATACATCTTTGTTAAATAAGAAAGATAGTTTACTTTATTCTTTTAGAACCTGCGGATGTCTAAAATCAACGTGAACAAGGCGCTTGAGAATTACTCTATTGACGATGAACCAACTTGCTATGTGCAGGCATACAGGCAAAAAATGGATACGAGTCCTTATTTAACGTGAGCGGGTTATCAAAATAATAAACAAACATATCTTATAATAGCAGTTATTTGCGAAACTGAAATAACATTTTCCTTGTAACAAAAGTTTTATGAA
Source organism: Phasmarhabditis papillosa (assembly GCA_034691345.1). Lineage (NCBI taxonomy): Eukaryota > Metazoa > Nematoda > Chromadorea > Rhabditida > Rhabditidae > Pellioditis > Pellioditis papillosa. The sequence goes on along the minus strand of JAQGAV010003036.1, from coordinate 9,222 downwards.
TATAATTAAGTTAGGTGAATATTTGTTTTAGTGAAGATAATTTGTACAATGTTTGTCAAGACTTCTTCTTTGCTGGTACTGAAACAACAGCTACTACAATTAAATGGATTATCACTTATATGGCTAAATACCCCGATATACAGGTAATAAATACTATCAGTTACGAGATTAGCTAGAATTTACTAATAAAATTAAGTAATTTAAAAGCAAAAGCTTTCTTTTTACAGGAGAAGGTTCGACAAGAAATAGCCACTGTTGTTGGATTTGATCGTTTACCATCACTCGAAGACAAAAGTAAAATGCCCTATATTCAAGCAGTTACTTACGAAATTCAACGACATGCAAATATGTTTCCAATGCTCCTGGAAAGAACTTCTGTTGAGGTATATTTAATTGTAAAGTTTTAGTTGTAATGCTTCTCGAGATCCTAATAAAATTGTAACTATATTTTTGGTACAATACTAAACCTAGGATATGACTTTATTTCTTTGTTCAGCTTCAGTTTAGGATGTAATAATCAGCGGTCATACCTTTCCTAAGGGAACATCGTTCATGCCGGAGACTTACGAAATATTTAGCGACGAGAGGGTTTGGCCAAATTCCGAAGTGTTCGATCCTTCACGATTTCTTTATGCCAATTCCCTGTCTATTAATCAGGTAAGTAATTATAATGCCTGTAAATTAGTTACCTTCTTTATTTAGGAAGCCGCAAATAAAATAATCGTTTTTGGCATGGGCAAACGTGCTTGTATCGGTGAGGGGCTCGCACGCGCGGAAATCTTCATCTTTGCAGCGGCTTTATTGCAAAAGTAAGTATATTTAAGCACTTAGTATCTTTTAACGAACCATCTTTCAGATACCAGTTTCTACCACCAACATCAGGAATGGATATGGGCAAAGTGGAAGGATTTACACATCACCCTAGAAAAAATCTATTAAGAGTTAGAAATGTTGACAAATCTAGCTATCAATAGCAATATTAGTTATTTTGATTATAAATGCGCTTTATTCTTTGACTCTTTTAAATATTATTTAGAGTTACGTAGTAGAACTCAATTTTCGTAATAGGACATATATATTTTTTATAGAGAGAAATACCTACAAGAAATGTACGCTGTCTTGAAACTACTGTGTAATGGTGGCAATTTATGTTATTTTAAACTATAGTCTGTATCAAGAGCTACGAGTATTGCTCATCACCTGGAGAGTAGCGGCGTTAAATTAACATCAACATAGCTCTTTATAGCGACCACAAATCTTAATGGTCTTGTATAGGAGTTCGAAATGGTTGTCTATATATGCTATTTCGACCTACACAACAGATATATCGTGGTCACTTTATTCTATCATCTCAATTACCAGGCGACTTACACAACAAAACACTTTTAAAGAACCTTGTATGCAATTTAGTCTTTACGAGAATATCTAAAGGACTATTTTGAAACATATTTCAGACTTATTAACGAACCTCATAAAAGATTTAAAAAGTAACGTGAACTCACTTCGAATATACTCACGCTCTTTATTATAGGAATTATTTAAATAATTTCATCCGTCTCACAAAGAGTGATTCTATGGGTTCATAAATATGAAGTTGGTCCGTTCTTTTTTCGGAAAAGTTTCTATTTCAAATGGTACTTCTGGGTTAAAATAATGTCATAATAGCTATCTGCAAAGTGCGCGTAATATGATCCGATTCAGTGCTTAACTGCGGCTCATTTTCATAGCTACGCAGTGAAATGAGACATTTCACAAGAGATACATATCATACACAACCCCTATAGAAGTTATGCTTCACACTCTCGTCATATAGATAGATATACATATACATATACAATCAACTGACTAGTTATTCCAGTTAGGTTTGCCCTAAATCAGATTTAAATCCTCATCTTATCCCCATAGCGGAAAGCTCGAATTTTGCCCGGATGGTAGGCGGGGCATTAAAATGAGCACCGCCCCGCAGTCAGGGAAAAGTGTCAGCTCAACAACATCGGCGCTAACTCTTCTATGCTAATGAAACTACAATTCTCATAAACATTATGTTAATAGAATAATTGAAGTTAAATTAGTTAAAGCTTTCATAGTCATAAGTTATTTTCTCGAAATAGAAACTACTGCAAACTTTCTTGTATCTCCAGCTCTCTTTGTACCTTTGCTGCATCTTAAACTATATCTGAGTGTTATAATTCATTTTAGTTGAGCCCTCATAGAGGTTACTGAGATTGCCTTCGCGGTGTATGTTGTTAAAGCTGCTGGGCCTGGTTGGCCCAGACCACCCCCTATGTTTTTGCTAATATTTATAATCAGCGCCCTATTACAAGTTTGTCAAGTTTCAACTACCATGGAATATGCAGACTACAGGTTCGTACATATTCTTTATTAATATAAAAGATGAGAGTAGTTTTGTCTATCTTTATGTCATATGGGATATGTTTTGCTTGTTATTACTGCTCGCAATATGCAGCGACTCTATATTCCAAAGAAAAGAAACGAATATTACAATATGTAATACATTCTCCTGTCAGTCACAACAATATTAATAATATAAAAGTTTATTAAAAAAGGTTTTTTATTAATATTAACTTGCAGTTCCTCGACAAAGTATTGCTACAGTTGTATGTCTGAAGACTTTTTATTGCACTGGCAGTATTTAGATGAGGTAAGTTGTTGATTTTATACAGTCTTTCAAAGACTATATTCATATATAACTGTAATTATAGTAAACTTCTGTTTTTTTCTTGCAAGCTGCAGCAATACTGTATGATTAGAAACGGTTGGGTTCTAAATACACAGTATTTTTCTATGGTGGAGGAATTTCACTAAACATGTTTTAATTTTCTTTGCTATGGAAAACTCTCAACAACTTTTTGATATTTTACGTATTGTTTTAAAATTATTGCTCACAAAATCCCTGAGAACGTTTTGCGCTACATTTATAAACATTTCATGCTGCATGGATCCAAAGTCATTCAATTAGTTTTTTGGTATAGGACGAAAGTCGGAGAACCTGTTAAAGCAAAATTGATGTTTCTCAAACGGCAGATGGTTTCTGTAGACCCGGTAAAGGTCTAAAATATGTTAGTTCGTCTCTGGGGCAATGTTGCGCGGTGGTTGTGACTCGAAAACGGCAGCGTCAATATAGATGATATAGTTATTGTGCACGGGCTGGTGGCAATTCCCCAAAGACACCGCCATTGCCAGTGAATATATATCACAGGAAACTCGAAATTCAAACAAATTTACAAATCACCGTAGAGTTTCCTAACCATAAGAGAAAGAAAACATTAAAGTACCCTAAGCCTTGTTCAGTGAATCTCTTCCACTTTTAGTTTGTTTTGAGAATCGGATAAGTTAATATTGAATATTAAAGATATCTTAGAATTTAGATTTTACCCACCATCCTTATTCTATTCTTCGCTTTAAAGTTAGGCTTTTTTTCTCGCTCTTTTATTGATTAGTGTATGTATAAAAGACTGATCACCGCATGTCACACAACTGATTCGCACATCATGAGCGATGAAGACAAAATAAATTGCCTCAAAATATCGCAACAAACACCTCTGGGGGCAGAAATTTCAAACCGCAAAACACTGGGATCTTTTTATCTATCTATTTTAATTATATCCGTGGTATTGTTTGAAATCTGTTAGTTATTTGCGGATTCTAGACCCTTATAGAATGGTAATGTAACATTTAAGTATTGCACTTGAAATACTAAATCTTTTATTAATTTGTACAATTATAAGCGCTTATTTAGAAGCGGAGAAACTCTCGAATAACTACAAGCTCTTTTTCTCCAAAGACAAAGGAACATCCATCATAAAACTGCAATTTGCCAATAAATGGTTGTTAAGCGTGCTTGGAAATCTCAAGATTATAAAGACGCATATATAAATATGTGCCTCGTAGTCTTGAGAGCATTTTGAATTGAGGGAATTTAGGCGGCTTTTGATTATTTCGTAGAGAAAGGACTAAGTACTGGGAACAGAGCACTTTTATTAGTTTTTATAGAAGAATACTATAATATTGATAATATTAAATTTATACCTTCAGGTGTATTATCGACCTATGAATTTTACGGATCATTGTTTCAAAATTCCCGCCAAGACGCATATCGGAATGGTACCATGTAGTCATTCAATGTGTGTAACACTTATAGAACCGCGAATCTTAGCAGGTGAGGGTTAAGAAAATAGAAAACATTTACAATAATAGTATTATTAATATTATTATCAGGGGCGTTGGTTGTTATTAAGTTAATTTGGCGGCTTACGTACGTAAAGAGCTGATGGCACTCAAATAGTTTGATCGATGGCTCATTACAATCAGCAAAGTGTGCTATACATCAATGAATTGCCTCATTATTGGAAAAAATATAAAGTTGTACGGGAAAATTTGATAGTTATGAAAACTTAATCAAACAACTACTCTCGAAAAAACCACAGATTAATCAATATCAATAAGTCTCACCGAGAAATATCAACACTTCTAGAATCTGAATCAAGAGCTATGTTTCGAGCGCGGTATCCTAGAGAGAGGAGGTGTCTGTTTAAAATGAATGTACCTTTATGTAATTGATCCTGATCTATCAAAGTTTCATTCATTTTTATACACATCTGCCTAATCCTTCTTATATATATATATATCTTAGCAGACTATAGCTGCTTTTTTAACCACCGGGCAAAAATAACCTTTATATATTACAAGTTTTTACCTAATCTATTGTTTTATAAAATGTAACTCTTTTTTGTATTCTACAAATATATAACTCTAATTAGCATAATTTCAATTTGACCAATTTTGTTTCATGTAGTTTGTTATTGCCTAAATTTGTTAGCTAATGCGGCTGGCCTTGGGTGAATCAGAAAATTTGAGATTCCCTGAGGATTTGCATGCATGGAAAAGGCTGGCGACGAGCTGATGGCCGTAAAAACAGAGCCGCCATACACCGATTGCCCTCTATGACCTTGTAAAGAAACATATATCCGACCACCCAAGTTATATTTAAAGTAACTTAAATAAATATAGCTGAAATATGAATCTATTAGAGTCAGCAGATATTATACCTCTTATCCGCAGAGAGCAAACAATTAAATGAAATATAACCGGTTGGATAATCAAGTGGCGGGTTGAGTATCAAGAGATATGCGTAGGTACCTTTATAAAAACGGTGAAACATTTAAAAAACAGGGATTATTTCTAATGAAACAGCTGGTCTAACATTACTTACATTTGTTTTACAGGACAACACATTGGCAACAATATAATTCGAGGCTGTTTTTCTAGTGTTTTTAAGTATGGAGTTACTCCGAAGGCTCAGGCATCTCCCGTATCAGGTATGAACATAATGTACTCGTAGAAGCTATATCAACATTTCTAACTTTATTTCTAAACAGAAGAGCTCTACTGTGATAATAATAATAATATTTTCATAACAATCTTCATATATATTATTTATTTCTTCCTATTTTCCAGTGCAGATCTAACTGCTGTCACTTTTCTCAGTTATCATTTTTACCCGTAAAAAATCGAGCAATTTGAAGAAAAAGAGGGGTGCAGCTGTCGTCTGTTCAATTTATGACAAACTAAGTGCAGACAAAAATATGCGACCACCCAAGTCGAATTGTAGTTTATGCTAAGGCCAGGGCATTTCTAGGAAATAAATGTCTTGTTCTTGGTTGGAGATCACTCTTTACTACTGTTGTGAAACTGAAAGTATATCATTCAACTAAAGTCTGTACAAACATTTTTATGACAATTGCTTGCTAATAAAATTAGCAATCTTCGAACAAATCTATTCATACATTCATTGTTAAATAACTGGAAATCTGAAATATGCATTTTAATAAGACATAATTTTGTAGTATCATTTATAATAAAGTTAGCCGAATTGTTGGTAACAAACTTTTCAATCGACATCTTCATACTCTGACTGAGATTGGATGAGTTATTGTGGCCGTGGGACATATATGCCCACATCCATCTATAGCCAACACTTTCAGGCTCACAAAACAGGGTCTCGTCAAAAAGACCGCAAAATCGAAAAACGCTGAAACTTCCTCTAATACTAGAAAAACCTTGGCTACCTTGCATTCTTTTAAAAACTTAGTATTTCATATCTAAATTAAAAAAAGTTGTCGGATATTATGTTTTTAACAAAAATTCCATAATGCTTTTGAGAACAGACAATTATGGATTTTCTTTTATTGTACATGTAACAAAGGCATATTTATGTGCAGTAAACAGTTCACCATAGAACTTTGAACTTAAAAAGCGCCTAGTTAGAAAAATATATTAAAAATAACCAATTTTAAATATGACCAGTCATCCGATTATTAGTTAAACAAGGCAACGTTCCACTCAAAATCAATACCGACAAATTCATTGATTAACAATAAAAAATTTCGAGCTTTATAATTGCTTATTTGTTTTTTAATTAAAGGGAAATTGGTGGTTCGTGTTTAGTCGCTGAAAATGGGCCTTGTAAACCGGAAACACAGTCATTTAGACGGCTAGGCAAAAAGAGAGCAGAACATTAGGTTGAATAAATCATAAAGCCGCCACAACCAAGCTCGCTTAGTCAAATTCAATACAGCCCTTAAAATAGTCAGTAAACTTAGGGGTAGATATAGTCGGCGGACTAATAGCTTGCAAAGGGATACTGTACGAACTGCAAATTTACTAGAGGTTTTTAGAGTACTGCAGCAAATCTCCGCTCTAATGATAATTTATTAGACCTTTAGCTGCAAGCGATAAGTCCGCCGACTATATATTCTTTGTATTAAAACATTCAAAAAGCTATTGTGGAAACGGATGTTTGTTAATTTTTTGTTGAATTTTACCACTGTGTGTAAGGGCAATATAACCGTTTTAATTAGTTCGGAAACATAAAAAAGGTGTCATAGTTAAAGCAAATGATCAAAAATTGATTTGTTCTTTCGCATATCGTGATTAGAAAACTTCCATCTTTTTCTTAAGATACTTTTCCGTTGCAAATCACAAATTCACTAAAACTGTAACCCGGTGGTAAGTAACCAGTATACGATTGATACTTTACTTTATAATACTTTGGCTTGAAGATAACAATGAAAACATATTTTAATGCAGGTTTTAAATACCACCTAGAATATTAATACACCCTTTCTAGTAGCAGATTTGTGCCAATCACGGCCTGAATTGTCACAATTTAATCAGTACAACTAAGCGACTCTAGTTGTTTTCTTTTAGATCACAAAAGTTAATATTTCAAGCTATTTAATGGGGTGCATTAGATCAACCGAACCACCGCACGCACGACAATCATAAATTCTCATTGAAGGCAATGCAGTCAACAGATAAATATATATAGCAACTGTTTCACAGACAAAACCAATTCTGTGCAAATTTGTGAGATTGGCATGGGAATCAGATATTGCAAGTATACAATAAAAGAAACTCAATTAGATTAAATTATTATCGTATTAACTTATTTTGTATTTAGATACCTCATGCACGAGAATGCCAGCACATCGTCTATTACCGCCACACTTGGGACGTCGGTAAGTTATTCTGAAAATTCAAACAGAACAAAAATTATAAGTTAGCAATACTATTAACACAGAAAATGTTAATCTTAAATAAGAGTGGCTGAATATAACCGTGGCAAGGTTTAGTTCAGGCCTTCTATGAATGGATAAAGTATACAGAAAACAAATATTATAATTATTTGCTCTCATTGTATTATAATTTTCTTATCTTTCAGATCAAGTAACCGAAGTGTTGAGTTGTGTTGGTGTGTCGGTCAATTATGTAACGATTATCCAACTGTTCCAATGAATTCAATGTACGTTTTCAACTATTATATTATCTCAAAGTTTTATTTCATATTTAATAAAGAAAAGTAAAAAACTTACTATAACCTATTTATTAATAAACAATAATTAATCATTTCAGCGGTCGACCTCATCTTATATTCCTAATGCTGTTATGGGTATGGTTGCTAAATTAAATATTGTAATAGGGTTTATTTTTATAAATGAAAATACTGTCCGTGACAAAAAGAAATAGTTCTGAAGGATTTGGCCTTTATAGCTTTTACTTATCCTTTTCTCTTAGATTCGATTGTCAATTTTATAAAACTCAAATTTTAACTAATTAACAATTTATGAAACTATCATCTAACCTTTTTTATCCACTGCACACCGAGCTTTCCGTTATTTTTAATTGTCTTCCATCTTTAGGAATTTTATATTAAATTTATCTTTGTGTGTGTTCAACCTCGATCTCTTTTTTGTACAATGTTGTACAGTCTAATAAACTATGTATCATTTGTAGATGCATTATGTAAGTCTTATTATTAGTATAACTTATAAACGCATGGCAAATATTCAATAGCTTTCAAGAAAACCTATGCTTTAAAATCAGTTTTAAGGTACCGGTTTTTCGTCCTAGAAATGAATTTGAGCTTACAAAAAATAGCGATTGCTCCTATGAATTGAATTCATTTTAAAAACAGAATGGCAAAAAAGTTTATATTATAAAACTTCAAACTGTTTAGTTGTTCTGTTTTGTTTCTAACAATAATGTTTTTAAAATGTAGACACTGTATATTAATAAGTTCAATAACAGTAGAACGGCTATGATATCGAAATTTATAAGCGAACTTTTCTCGAAATTAGCTTGCACAATTTTTTTGGATATTAGTTTATTTATAACTTTCTTCACGGCTTCCTAATCTCATAAAAGACGTTAATGAGGTGGTTGTCTTACACAGATTTACAGCCATCATTTGTTGTTCTTGTTAACGACTTAGGTGTTAAATACACAGTTCACGTGACGCGAAAATGTTGCAATATTATCTCAACAAATAGGAGATTAAGAAAAAGTATAGGAAACCTGCATGTAACTCATTAACAATATAAATATAGATCCATACCGGGAAGTATTGTTAAATATGTGACCATAATTAATCGTATAACAAAACAACAATAACAAAAGTATAAGAGAAAGATGTAAAGCGCCATGTTAAACATGAATATTCTGGATAAGATACCGCAAATTCATGTGAGAAAGAATAGTAAGTTGAAAGATATGCTACTTGAGGCAAGTAAACGAAAGTTTAACTGGTGGCTGACAAATTCAAATATAAAAACAGAAAATGGTCAAAACTTATTACAGAGTGGTACCCGGTAAACAGAACCAGGCGCCGTGGACGAAAATGCACCAAATGGTCAGATGATT
>JAQGAV010003035.1:0-13546 GCA_034691345.1 Phasmarhabditis papillosa | reverse complement strand
TATTACTCTTATTATGTTCTTATGTTTGGAGTTGCCTTTTCTATTCTAAATGTTACAATGACAACAATGTATTCTAAGTTGATTGGTCAGAGAAGACAGGTTAGTTTAATTATAAGTATAGTCGGCTGACAAACGACATGCAAACTAAAGGTCTAAGTGCTCAGATTAAAAGGCGCATAATAGTTATATTGGCTAACTTAAATGATTTGTTTCTGAAAAATAAGTTACATGTGGTGTTGTACATTACATCATTGGCTAGTTTTCTCTATCTGATTTTTATGATACGAAATCTGTTTATACCGTGAAACCACTGAATCGTAGGAAAAACACAGCTTCTTTGCTTATGTTGAAACATTTACTTCCATCCATTTTAGGGCACTTTGCAAGGTATTTATCAAATGTCCGGCAGCGTTGGGCGCATGACAGCACCGTTATTAGGAAGGTGAGATACCGTAACCAAATATAAAAAGTAGAGATGGGTAGCTGGGAGGGCAAAGTGAGCCCTTAAGTAAGCTAAGCTGGGCTGGGCTGGGCTGGGTTGTTTATTCAAAGACAGGAGTTTAGACTGGGCTGGGTTCAGCTTCGTATATAATAGAACTGGGCTGAGTTGGATCCGGCCCAAAATGCCCATCTCTATTACAAACTACAGAAAAATAAAATATAGCTTCACGAAAAAAGCATTAGGTATGATCCAGAACCTGTCTCATTTAAAATCACTGCGTGAAAATTTTAAATATATTGAAGCTTTTATTCACAGTCATAACTAAAGTTTGTTAAAGCATTACAATGATCAGAAATTTCGAAACCTATGACGGGCCGGGCCGTGCCGGGCCGGCCGGATAACCAATTCTGACAAATATTGTAGCGTTGTATGGAAAACGCTAAATGCCCGTATTGATTATTTTATCAAATGTTTCATTTTCAGTGAGTTATTTACCCTAATGGGTCCCCGTTCGGTCTGGATGGCCATGATGGGCGACTGTGTTTTTGTAATCGCTGTTTGGTTGATTTTCTACAAAATAATGATACCAGAAGATGAAAAATCGGAAAAGTCGAAGCCAATTTCTAAGGACCCTGAATCAGGATCTTCATAAGATCTCATGTCATATCTAGTTACGTGTAATTCTCTCTGGGAGAGAAATGTTATTCGTTTATTGTCGTTATCTTTGTTACACATAATAAAGCAATATTTAAACAAATTAGAGCGGAAATTCCATAGTAGTGCACCTTGAACGATTCTGTCTTTCGGGGGACTCGCACCATCGATCTCTAGTCTGTAATGTAGAAATGCATTAGAATCTATATCAGAAGTGGTTCTTCGGCCTAGTTTTCGACATTCCGGCCCGCCCGGCTCGAGAATATAAGACCGTGCCCGGTCGGATTGCCTATTAATTCCTGAGAAGTCTGGATTTGCCTTAAAAACCCGCCTACCCCAGCCCGGCTCGGCTTGGCCTGGGTCCAAAAATATCAGGCCGGTATCTAAATCAGAGGTGATTATCCGGCCGGTTCGGCATTGGCTCAACAATATCAGGCCGAGCCGGTTGTTTATTAATGACTGAACAACCAGGGATCAGCTTTGAAAACCGGATTAACTCAGCCCGGCCCAGCCCGGAATAGTTTTCTCCATTCCGGCACGACCCGGCCTTGCCTCAAAAATATCAGGCCGGTCTGGTCCTGGCCGGATAACCATCTCTGGTCTATATTTGCAGGTCGCATTAAATGCACCTCCCATCGCTCATTTTGAAATATAACATATGTATTGTTATAAGAGCATGTTTGTCTATTTCAACTAATTCATTTTACAAACTTTTGCAAATTTTATTTATCTAATTCTCAAATGAGTTCCTTTTCTAATCATGATTACTTGATAATATAAATTTATTAAAAGTTACAATTATATACAAGCTGCGACCTTATTAGTCAAATAAATGTAATGTAAACTATGATACAGTTCTAAAACGAACGACATCATATTTCAAAATTAGTATTACAAACTGAAATGAATAGGTAGGTGATGACTTATGAGTTAGTGCAATAAAATGCATTAGTCTTTCTGATGAACAGGTGAATATTTGTCAACTGTTCGGAAATCGGGACGTTCTACCTCGACTGTATTCACTGGGTTTCCGCTTCCGTTTCCAGGTGGTATATCTTGAGGCTCACCAGGCGCGTTGTCTTCTTTGGGGACCCCGACGGCATTTGTCCAGTTACCATCGTAGTCCTTAGAAACATCGTATACATCCCCGACGTTACCATCTATGATGTAGCGAGCAGCTTTGTCAGACATATTTGAGTGTAAGTGCGAAGAAAGGAATCTGAATTGTTTTTTGTTATTGTTACAACTGATTGAAAAGTTAACGGCAAATCAAAAACAAATCCGGCAAAATTTCGTTCCTTATAAATGTTGATTCTTTCAAAATAATAGATTAACTCGTGAAATATTACTGATAAAATTGTAAAAGGCTTATAGTCCATAACAAAAAGAAGACTGCAGTGCGCTCGCGGTTTTTTATAGACTATTCATACTTCTTATTATGACAAGACTTTAGAAATGGAAAGATATTGCGGGTCCCGAGTGGAAATTTGTTTGAAGATTTTTCGAAGAGAGTCCAACAAAATCAGCCATGAACACAAAAAATAAAAAATAATACGAAATAAACTAATAAGCTGTAGCTGAAATTTTAAAAAGAAAACGACCGGCAAAAATATTGCTTAAATACAATGGTTTTGAAGACCACAACACTGTACTTTTAGAGTGTTTACTCGTTATCCTTCTGATAACAAAACGCGTCTAGAATAGTCCTTAAATAATAATAATATTTTTATTTTACTGCTAACCTACTTTAAAAAACAATGTCCAGCAATGGCCTCATTCCTCCTCGAAAGTACAAGTACAAATTACAAATCAATAGTAATATACTGTGATCTTATTTTTCATGAAATTGTACTTTCATGTAAAAGACTATTTTCGACTGATTTGGTTATGAGTCACGAAGAATAGATTAAAAGTAACTAATTATAGTTGCAATTGCAGGAGTAGGGGCCCTCTTATAGTGTTTGTACTTATGATATAGCCATAGTAAACAAAGAAATCAATATTAAGCATGTCAAAACAAGCTAAATATAAATGTACATGTTCATTCAAGGACAGCTAGCAGCAAACTGTGTCCGATGATTTGAACTTCTGCAGTTTATACCGACGAGATGATTTGTTATCAGCGTTGAGGAGTCATAAATGGTTTTTTTAAACATTCATCTTTGCTATGTATATGTTTATTATAACAGTGAAACTATAGACAACATACAACATGCATTTCTCAGCAGTAACATGGGGTTGATTTTCTACAAAAGAATAATAATTATATATATGCAGAATCTCTTTTTGATCACAGGTTGTGGCATCTTAGGTCCGCTGAATGGTTATTTTATGCCATTTCGGTTGGTTCATCCTTGCCAGAGTCATCCAGGACGAACGAATGAGATGACAAATCGAAAAAGACCAAATCAGCTTCCAAAGACCGCGAATCAGGATGCTCCTGAGATCTCATATCATATTTAGTTTAGTGTAATTCTCTCTGTGAGAGAAATGTTATTCGTTTATTGTCAAAAAATTAGTAACAAGTCGATGTTTGTAGAAACCCAAGTCGATGAATAGTTCTATAAAATACAACGTGAATATTCCCTGTATTTAAATGTAAAGATGTATATAATGCGTCTACCGTCGCGAAGATTTACTGTCTACTGACAACGAACGTATTATGATAATAAGCCTTTCCATGGTAACTATTTATTTTTCAAATGTTCAGTCAACCAAATTTTCGAAAGTATATTTTCCATTCATGATTACTTTCACAACTTCTTGATTATATATATTTATTAAAGTTACAAATATAGATAAACTGCGACATAATTAGTCAAGTAAGTGAATTCAGAAGTATAATACAGTACGAAAAGGAACAACATAATTCAAATCGGTTATAACAAAATGAAGTAACGAATTATAAATGACTTATAACAAGAACAGTTACTCGTCTTTCTTGAAAACACGTGTATTCTTGTCAACTTTTCTGAAATCGGGTCGTGTCACCTCAATTAGATTCACCGGGTTTCCGCTTCCGTTTCCAGGAGGAATATACTGAGGTTTGCCGGGAGCTTTTTCCTCCTTGGGGACCTTGGGGATACCGACGGCATTCTTCCATTTACCATCGTAGGGATCCGCAACGTAGAATTTAGATCCGACTTTGCTATCTATGACTTTACGAGCAGGTTTGTTAGCGTCGTCAGACATTGTTGATTGAAAGATCTAAACACTTTTTTTAGTTGTTATTTATAGAAAAATACAAAAAGTAATGGAAATTCAGCAGTTATAGAAAGATAATTGTTGTTCTCTTTATAAGTCAAATAGCTAAACATAAATATTCTGTTAATAATCATAAACAAAGTACAGCAGTTTACTTAGTATCGTTAGCATTTACAGTATTAAAATTGTGAGTTTTCAACAAAAACTAAGACGGAAGCAAAAATTTAATGCTTAATAAGAACTGAACTAATAATGTGATTCTTAAAAGCAGCTAGAAGGAATGTTTTGTTCAAAGAAACATATAATAAGATCCGAGAGTAATAATGGAGTGAATCACACGGAAAATGGCTAAGAAAGTTTTCGAAATACCTATGCGCAGAATTGCGTAAAAATACGCAATTAACACCCTTCTCTTGAATCAGACTATACAATGGTCTTTAAGAAGAAAACACTGAACGCTGTATGAAAGTGTTTACACCTAGACCGAACTGATAACAAAGAAGCGGTGTGAACAGTTTCAAAATGACACGTTTTGCTATGAGTAACTAAACACACATTCAAAGTAAATAAGTATACATGCAAATATGGGCAGGGCCCAATAATGAGATTTGTGTTTGGTACAAAAAAAATGACAGGTTGGTTCAATTGCTTACAAGAAATGACTCCTATCGAAACATTAGGTAAATAGTGGACATGTTAAAAAGCAAACTAATATTGAAACAATTGTTAGACAATATTTTATCGTTTCACGGTGTGCTAGACTGCGAGGGGTTTCTCACAGAATATAGAAATAGGAATAATTATAGATTCTATCCATAGGGAGCGTACCTATGAAATAGAAGAACGAAACCGCGCAACTTAGGTTTTATTGCAACGGAATAAGGTTTAATGCTACAATTAGGCTTTAAATCAACAAATAAACGTGTTATCTTCATAGGCGAGACCAACATGAAATAAGCGAATACATGGAACGAATCAAAGAGTGCGGAATCCTAACAACGGCTGTTACATACGGATTCCTTATCAGACTTGACGTGTCAAAACCAAAATGCAAAGCAATGGTGGCAGTGGAAGTATAATTACGCCCTTTACAAGATTTTAATTTAGGAAGATTGCGAAACCATATTTGTAGAAGTGCAAATAAATACTTTGTCAAATATATATCGAAAACAGAGAAATTGTCCAGTCCACGTTGTTATTACGAGCATACTCCATCGTGTTATGCCTCAATAGCTCAGTTGGGAGAGCGCTAGACTAAAGATCTAAAGGTCACTAGTTCGATCCTGGTTTGGGGCAATTGTTTTTGCAATTTTGACTTTATTCGCAGTTCCTTAATAACGGACATAATACTAAGAAATAAGTACAGTCTGTTTTAAAACCTAGACTGCAAGCGCCGCCGTTGTAGAAATGGCAATTTTACTCTTTTGAACGGGAAGCCCGTTATCGCCGCACGTCAACTAACAACCGCGCTCGCAGTCTAGGCTTTGAAATGGACTATACTTGTTTTCGATTCAACTAGTCCTGATAAACTTTTAAACAAGAACAACCATCTGAACTGTGCGGCAATGAAATATAAATTTGTTATGTCCACAATACCTATTACCTTAAACAAAGAAACTATGAAAAAGTCGAAAACATATTATTGTGGAATATTTTAATTCCGATTGCGTGGTTCATTGATGTATTTCCATGTTAAAAGACGCTTCCACTTCCACTCTTATTGCATTCTCGCGATGAAATGTCAATGTCGATAACGAGTTGAACGAAAACAACTGAACCCGAAGTTCTCGACGAGTTTAGCAAAAAGTTCATTAAAGCAAATGGAAGTTTAGATTTCGAACGCAGTTTTGCGGTAACGGAAAGGACTGGGGCTAGCAAAGGCTGAGATTTGCATCATCTCGATACAGTCGGCCGCCAAGGCCTATGCAAGGGTATATTGTACGAACTGCAAATTTTATTGAAACGCGGCCGAGCAATGGCGCGCGAAAACGCGAACTAGTCAAAGATGGAATGTACAACACCGCATCTAACTTATTTTTCTCAAACAATCAATTAATATTAGTGAACATAACTATGTTGTGCATTGTAAATTAAGCACTCAGACCTATACCTTGTATATCGTTTGTCCAGATGTGGTTATCCGGCCCGGCCTGATATTTTTGAGGCCAGCAAATTTTGGGTATATTTGAAAAAAAATTGAATTAGCCATTTCTCAGCAAAAAGAACTCATTGAAAAATAACAAAACATAATGGTTTGGGGTGGATTCAAATCCGCGACCTCTCGCTTCATAGTTAAGGTTCATTATTCATCTTATTGACAACAGGCGGCTGACTGCCGGGCCTAACCCGGCCTAACCCGGAATGGAATTGCGAAAACTAGGCCGGGCCGGCCGGATACCGACTTCTGCGTTTGTCCGCCGATAATATATATTAGGTTATGTATTGCACAATAAGTAAGTTTATGAAACACGTCGTTCACAACAGTTAACTTATTTTGTTCAAATATTCAAATAATCTTAGATATCAATTAAACGACGTAAAGTGGTTGCTCATGAAAGAATAAGAAATAACGGCATAGCACTTCCACTTCCGCCGTTAGTTACATTTTCGTGTTAATGCGGTATTTCTGATAAGGAATTTGCATAAATACTGACAATGACCCGATTAGACACCGTCTTCAAACAGCTTCAAACTCATCTAGGAAGACCATCCTAACCCTGAGTTTTCCACAAATTAACAATGTTAATCCAATATGCAGTATTCCGAAAAAACGATTTTATTCTCGAAGCTGTGATTTACCTAACCAGAGCTGGTTACCGGCCCGGCCTGAAATTTTGGAAGTCAGGCCGGGCCGGGCCGGCCGGATAACCAGCTCTGTACCTAACCATCAATGAACGTTTCAATTTATAGTTGCAGGACAAACCATAAGCAAGTTAAAGTTCTGCTAGCTCAATATAAATCGCGCAAAATAGTCGCGCAGCAATAAAATTTGCAGTTTGTACCGTATACCCTCGAATAAGCCTTGGCCGCCAACTATACAAACGATTATTTCTTCTCAATCGTTACACATTTGTTAATTGTGCCAGTTTAGGTTAGAGAGTCTACGATGTCAGCCGATCTTTCACCAATGGTAGGAAAATTAACGCATTTATTGTACATTCTAAACGTTTTAGGACATTTTTATCGGGAAACTTCGAGACCGAGAAGATATTCAGAACTTCAGACTTTACGACCAGAACAAATGGATGCCCAAGCGTATTCTGGATGTAATCATGGAACATGGACTAGGTGTTCAGAAGTGGAAGGAATTGAAAACGTTTTATGAAGGAGCCGAAAACAGCAGAAACAGGGTTTGTGGTTTACCCATTATCTTGAAGACCAGGGTTTCCTGGGGGGCCACAGGGGACCCATGTATCTGGGGGACCGAAAAAACCCAAATTTCAAAGTTGTTGCTTGGGATCTGCTTTTATTGCCAACTATTTGAGATTTAAACAAACGTATTACCCGGAACGATTTATAGTATCGTTCGAAATTGCGATTAATTCAATATTTTTGTCTTTATACTATTTTAATCTGCTTGATTTTCTCGCGGCAACGTGACAAAGCCAACAGAGAGCCAGTTCCCCTTTTTACTGATAACACCAAAGCGATGGCTAAATAATACCAAATACATTAAACATGTTATTCAGCTGAATTAAAAGTTGCTCTCTCATTTCAGTTAACATAAAACTACGGTTATATGCTCAATGGAATAATAAAGTAACTTCCAATTTTTATATATAAACACTAACTATATATATATGTTTAGTGTTTATATATAAAAACTGATTGCAACATTTAGCAAGTATAAAAGTTAAACTATTCAAATAATATGGATAGTGTTTATATATAGTATATAGTCTGTTTTACAACCTAGACTGCAAGCGCCGTATTGATCAATAATACTGATAACTCATGATTTTTTTCTAGACTGCATCGGAACTGATCGGAGCTGATCTCCCAAAAGAAAACAAGTTTTCCGAAATCGAGCATTTCCGATATCTACCAGGTTTTTCCAGCAAATATTTCAATCAAATAATGATATATTGTTGCAGAATACCTAAAAAATGTGTACACCAACTCGAATGAAGATGAAAAATTAATGATTTTGTGTTTCCGGGACAAAACAGGAGGCGAGTTTTTGGTTTATCAGATGGCTATGAATTTTTTTTGAATAAATAACAAATGGTAACTTATTCCAGGCTATCGCAACCCTGTGCAGATAACAATTCATCATGATTTCAACGTCCTCAAAGAAGTGTTGGACGAGAAGTTCAGAAATATGATTCGAACAAAGTACAATGTTTACCTGGACATCGCCTCCGAAGACAATGATGCTCAAACAAGTGAGTAGCAACTTTTATTGTTGAATGCTGCAGTCGAAACATAGACTGCAAGCGCCGTTTGTAGTTAGCGTGCCAGATCGCTGCTTCAGATTTGGAATGCTTCTGAACTTATATTTGTTATGCATATGACTTTGTCTGTCATTTTGCAGTAGGGTTTGAAAATATTATCACTAATATAAGACTATTTTTAAGCTAGCCATCCTCTTGAGATTTTAACAAAAGAGTTATGGTTTACAAAATCACAGGAATCAAACAAATATAATCCTGTCAAAAAAAGAATCGTTCTAAATAGTACGACTTTCAGAGATTGGCTAGTGGAGTGAAAATTCATACGCCCTCGCAAAAGCACAGAGCCACCTGTGGAAGTCATTGAAAGATTATCAAAAAGTAAAAAGGTATGCAATACTGAACCGTAGTCAATAACTCCAAGAAACGATGGGTTCAAATAATATAGGAAACCCATGTAAAAGTTGCGAATCGCAAATTACTTGCGGCTTAGCTTTTTCATTCAAGTGTGTTTTTGACGGGAAGCAATTCCAAATAGAAGTTCTTTTGCAAAAGTGGGGAACTTACTGTATCAAAAGCCCGGTCATCAACGCAGTATCTTGGAGAACAAAGAAATTTATTCTTTGAAAATACATTCATTTTAAGTTAACACCATCTCTCCGCAGGATACTTGTTTTTAATATAGACACATACGTGCATTACCTTGGCTTGTTAGTATAGTTCATCTCAAGACCTAGCTTTCCAGTTCGGTATCACGAGCGGGGCGGATTGTTAAAAAATCGGTCAACGTGGTGCGTTTTCTTCAAAAGTACATTATATTTTTATAACACTGCGCCCCGCTCGTCATACCGCACTGGAAACCTATGACTTGAGAAGGACTATAGTTTGTACACCAACTGATGTGAGAAAAAGTTCCAAATTTGTTATGCCATTCGTGCATAGTGACAAATACACACGGGAGTTTACCAAACTATTCAGTAACTTTTCATATTCAGAGAGGTATTCAAGGGAAATCATATTGTTGCAAAATGGTGGTCAAACCTAGAACTAGAACAGAAGTCCCGTTTCAACAATATCACCAACATCAATGTTAGCACAACGGTATATGGTAAGGATTTATCTTATAATATATAACAAACAAAAGCCCGCAGAGCGCGGTGGTATACGTAGACTTCTGCAATTATTTGTCTTTTTCTGTATATTGCACAAAATACAATTAGTATAATAATATTTTTCTGACAACTAACACAACAATTGCGCATCGAACCATATAATCGTTTTCCAATTTTGCCGCAGAACGAGCGACTTTCCAAACCTTAAACAACACGGCGCACAGCAATCTTCTTTTCGTTATGGACTATATATGAGTATATTGAAGCATTTACTTTCAGGGGATATTATATTTCACGCATTTGCCGACGATCATATAAGCAAACTACTCAGTTTTATCCAGAAGTATGCCGAAGAAAAAGAAGATCCATTAAAATCGCAACAGCTAAAAGATAAAATGTGGGGCGTAAAAGAGAACAGCTTTAATACGGACTGACGGGCACCTATTGTTTTTGAATGTGGTTTATTGGCATTTAGTTTTGTTTAATATTGAATCTATAAATTATTTGTTAATTTTCCTTTGTTGTATTGTCGAAACAAAAGCAACAGATAATCAAGTAAAATCTGTTTACGGAATATTTGCTTAAGAATGGCGTTTCGGTACTATTTTTGGCAAATTAACAGTAAAACGGTAAATTTACTATGAACATTTTAAGGCAAAACGGTAAATAAATGAATTTACCACGAAAATTTCGCGAAACGCCCCCCTAATTTGCAAAAAAGATATTCGTTCTACAATTGACAGAACATCCTTTTAATACCCTGTATTTATTAAAACAACAAAAGAAGAACACCAGAGAACCCCATTAACATCTCGAATGAAAACAAATGACAGTCTTATTCCGTTGAGTGAAACATTTATTTATGAACACATTCAAATAACAAACGTTGAATTTAACATTGATAAATTATTCACTTTTCCTTTCCAGTTAAATACTTAACAATTTGTGAATTCTCATCAGTTGCAGAGAGAACATTCTTATGTATTCTATATTCTATGGGCGTAGCATAGACGGGATAACCAGTTACTCCATATTGATTGCATAGAATAAGAGAAGAACCGTCGACAACGACAAAGTCACCCCTGAAATGAGTTACTTAACTCTGTCACCCAAATTTTGAAGGGTTTGACTCAAAACACTCAAACTATTTCAAATAGTCTATTTTAGCAGTAATTGCTATTTCAAGGACCGGGCCGAAATTTTAAGAAATCGGCTTTTTGGGTCTTCGGCTTTTTTGAAAGGCCGGAAATTAGAGACAAGGCCGGCCTTTTTCCATTCCTGCATTTGAGCACTCTCGGAAAAATTGCTATAATATTGTCATGTTTAAGAATACAAGGAAACCAATGGTTAATTTAAATTAAGCGTAATGCTGCTTTGTAAAACAAATTCGGCATAATACATAAACTGGATAACCCATTACCCTTAAAAGTCAGTCAACTAAAAAGAAAAAAGGAATTCTTTTTAGTTTAAAAAAAAACCAATTAAAAAAACAAACCAATTAAAAAACAGTTACGTATTGCTCTTTTCAAGTTAGGAGTTCAAATACTAGAGTTGGGCAGCTAAATCCGAAAAACGAGCGCCAGGTTGAAGGTTAGAACTCAACCCGTAACCCGAAAACCCGTTTTGTCGCAAACCCTTTTAACCCGAAAACGGGTTTTCGGGTTTCGAGTGAAAACGTCCAACTTACATATTTCCTACCACATCAATGGTCTTCCAGGTATAGTTGGGAACATTAAGAGCACTATATATAACTGTGCGATCTTCGTTATCCTAAAATTTATTCTTAAAGTATCATCGTTTATTCTTTTCAAATTTACAAATGATTCATTCAAAGTTAAATATAGTGGTTTTTTGTTTATCACTTACAACTGTTTTATAAACTATCCATTCTGAACTAAACGAGGTCACCCACAAGTCATTTCCGGGAAACTTTACAATTTCGTATTGCACAGTATCTAAAGTAGTTTGAGTTATAATAACTGTAGATAATAAGTATTAGACGATTTTTTCGATAAAAATACTTCATTGTATATTCGAAAAGCTGGGTTTCCAGTTTTATTACGCTTTAAGGTTGGGAAATGGTCAATCGGCCTCAAAGACTTATATATAGTTCTTATTAACACCTAGGTTTCAATGGCGGTATCACGAGAGTGTCGCTGTGTTATAAAAAATGAATGTACTTTTGAAGAGAACACACTACGTCGACCAATTTTACATTCAATTTTATAACACTGCACCCCTCTCGTGATACCGCGCTGGAAACCTTGTTCTTGGGATGGACTATATATAGGGCGCAGCGATTTCTGACGTTTTGAATATATGATTTTTATAAACTAATTTCACTTTCATTTAATCTTGACACTCGCAAAAGTTTAAGAACATTTGGGTTTAAATATGTAAATGTTTTAAAATGAGACATTATTGCCATTTGGGTGTCTTACTTTGGATCATCTATCCCTTACCGAGATTTAGAAGCCAGTTTTCATTGCTGAGATCCATTTCTGCAACATTTACTCGTATAAGATACTTTTCATCCTTTTTGATTTTCCCATCAAATGATCTGGTCTTGTTGGCTTCGAAATATAAGCTACCATTTAAAACCATTGTACTGTCTAAAACGAAAAACTTATTTTCATAAATTAGATCTAAATTTTGCGCAAAGTTGGTGCAATCTGGAGAGTAAACCAAGAAATTAAGTTTGAACTGGCTTTATTGAAACATAGAAATTATATTATATAATTTCAAAGTTATATTAAAAATCAATAAATATATAATATATATAGAAACTGTTCCAGAACCAGTTAACTAACCATAAGCAGTGACAAATGTTTCTTCTCCGATTGTAATTTCAGAAGGACATGTCATTATTTTTTCCTCGCAACAGTTCTCTTCAACAGAACAAAAACGCAAATCCTTGCTACCGAGTTCACAGATAACTATGAAATCTGAAATATAGTCATTCATTAGCTTTTTACTATTGAAAATTGAGATCTTACAGGCCGGACATTCGACCGGGTGTAATTCGGAAATGCAAAACAACAAACATATCAATATTCAACTACTCACTTTGGTCATTGCAGGTAAGCAGATTTTGCATTATTTTAAGTGTGAGAGGAAGTAGGGGACTTGTATACTTTGATTTCACCATGCTGAAACAATAAATTGAAATAGGAGAATTGGGCAGCTCGACCCGAAAAAACGAGCCCCAGATTGAACTTTAGCTTTGAACTCAACACGAAAACTCGTTTTTGCCCCAACACGCAGGTCTCCGCACCGGCAGCTGGTTTGCGGAGCCCTGACAACCCGTATCAATCCGAAACCCGAAAACCAGTTTGTTGCTTGAAAGACCGTTTTTACAATTTTAATTAAAAATATAATCTTTCTATAAAATGATTGGAGTTGCTTGGGTTCCGATACTTTGACGGTTTTCAAAAGTTTTACAAACAATACTACAAAACTAACCGTTCCCATTTCTTCTCTACTTTGAAGTTTTGGTGGTCAATTTGATACTGTTCGCAACATATATGACTAGCGTTAGCGAATACAAACAATATAGTTTTCTCTTCCAGCCAGAATACATTCCAGGTTTTAACCGCCTAAAACATTTTGACTATACTTAGTTCGTACTTAAATCTGAGCGGTTTAAAAAAAGATAAAGTTTCTTATTTTCTGTAATCGCTCATATCACACAATAACTATAGATTTCTTCGGCGCAAGGTTTCGGCCATTCATTCCGAAATATA
>JAQGAV010003034.1:0-13547 GCA_034691345.1 Phasmarhabditis papillosa | reverse complement strand
AAACATGGGATAAATAAGCTGCTGGTTTCCAAAGCCTTCTGCAGCTACGGGGAGTCGAACCCACAGCCTCAGATCCTTGCGGATTCAGAGACCGCTACTCTAACCACTAGGCTAAATCACAGAATTACATATCTTGTATATATTATAATTTTTCTGTGTTGTAATGGTCTCGGTAACAAATAATATTCTATTTTATAATTGCTCGTTTCCATCTCACCGTTCGTAGCTGAAAGTGTCACCAACAGTGCATTTGCTTTCAGCCGGTCCTGTCCGGAATTCTGTTGGCATTTACCCAAATACGGGCATTCAACACACAAAACACGTAATAAACACACGTAGGGTGCGGGCCTAGAATGCTCTCTTGTACTAACGAAAGAGCAATCGGATGAAATATTCAATATTTATGATTATTTATAATTCATGAATTACCTCACCTTTCTCCATTGTGGATAGAAGGTTGCATGAACTTTCCAATAATATGAAACATTTACTTTTTGGTTGGTTCAAAAAATGCCTTATCTTTGTCTTTGAACTTACTTAAACTACTTAAAGATTAAGCAGTTACCGTTCTTCTTTATCTTAAATGATCGGAAGTCTCTAGACTAATAGTAAGCTTATAATTAAGAAGGATATTCCCGGGTTCGTCCCGTTCCGTCTCTCCACAGAAGTGGTGAAACTGGGTTCCAGAAAATCAATTTCGACTCTTTTTTTTTGAAATTGGTCATCATGTTTGTCGCTCTTAACTCGGATAAAGATGTCTCAAAAGACAATAATGTCGCTAAGTTTTGGCTTAAAACAAGCATATTAATTCTTGGGAACCAACCACATTCGACCAAACCCAAACACCCGATTCGTCCCGAGCCAGTAATGTAAATTTTCCGTTGCGTTTCCCCACCCTACTTATAATACTCAAACCGTCATATAATTCCTTGCATGTATTCCTCTCGTCTCTACCACCTCTCCTTTACCACTTCTCTCGCCACTAATTACCCAACACCTCATTCAAAACGAACAAACAAACAGCAAATTACAGACAGAAATATCTTGTCTTATTAGGATAGAACATAAGAAATCATGTTTTTATATTGGTTTATTGCTGTTTTCAAGGATACTTTAAGTCTTTGAGAAAATTGAGATACTGTAATGCTTGAAATTACAATTACCAGAAAATATATATAACAGGCGAAAGCAGAATTCTTTTGAATTGAACATGTTGTAATCGGCTTCGAAATACTTTCATTTTAAACGGTTCTGGTTTTTGATAGTCCGACTCTAAAGTGTTGTCAGTTCCATTAACCGTTATTGACAATTTTTGAGTTTATGTTATTTCAGTAAGATTTTGTTCATGTTAGAATATATTAGTCCAAGGCTAAATCTCATGTTTTTGGAAACGGTAAACACTCTCATGAGGACCAAAAATATGGCGGAATTGCGTACATTCGAAAAAAGAAACTTGGATTTTTCCTTCCTTTTTGATTTTTCAAGATGATTTCTTATAAAATTATATGTAGATCTTATCTTACAGCTATTTTGAACAAAATAATATGATTCTTTCCTAAACACCCATATAAAAATGCGTTTAAAGATATTGCAATACTTTACGAATGTTAATGATTATCACTGGGGCGCAATATTTGCAGCCTGGGCTTACATGGGATTTGTCCGTAGACTATAATGTTTTGATTTATATTTTGGTTTGTTACTCTTTATTTTTCCCATTTGTATATTGACTCAACAACATCATTAGTTCTCGACAGTGAATGTTAATTACTGTGCACCTGCTAGGCTCACTCTAAGCTAATGCTTCACACTAGCATTCGAAACATTAAACGTAATCAATAATATAGTCTGTTTCTAAACCTATAGTGCAAACGCCTTTTGTATTTAACGGCCGCTATGACTGGCTTCCCGTTCAAAAGTGTCATTTTACTCAGACAAAATATCTCTTTCCCTTATAAATCCGGTTTTAGCGGCACGTTAACTACAATCGGCGCTTGCAGTCTTGGTTTTTAAACGGACTATAGTTACTTTAATCGCTATATAATAAAACATGTAGAACCTATTTATAACAAATTTATTAGTGTAGGTTATGAAACGGACTATATCTGCATTGCCTTAATAACATCTCTAATTGTAAGGTTTGAATCACCTGAAGTTTTCTAACAATATTGTTGCTTTTGTGAGTTAAATGATTTGAAAACTTTTCTAATGCTTACAATTTCCTATATTAACGTCCTGACCTTCCAGTAGGACTCTTCTCTATATAAAATATTTCACTTGTATTGTCTTTGTTAACTAGATTAATCGACCTTGTCGACGCCGTGGCTTTCCCTCTTTTAACACCTTTAGAATACGGAATGTTACAACTTGTGGTTAGGTATGTCGGTTAGTTCAACCCACAAGCTCATGTGACTTAATAAAATGGTTTATAGTCGAATTCAAAAGTAATACGGCCGTGTTAATAAAATTGGGTTTACAGGAGTGTTGCAATATTTTGTCTGAGTAAGGCAGTGCGAACGCAATTTGGCAAGATACCGCGCGCGTAAAATCGCAGCAGGTTCAGTGTTAAAAATAGCGAAATACACTGCGGTATTACTTTTGAATCTCACTATATCTAATTCGAAGAAAAGCATAGTTTATCTCTATTACTTCTACTTATGAGTTCTACCTTTTGAATACTTGTGAAACATTTAATAATTCCCATTCACTAAATGGAAATAGCATATCTACTTTTATCTAAACAAATTTATTATATAAACCATATAGTTTTTCATAATTCAAATAATATCATAAGCGCTATTCATTTGATCAAGAACGATCTCTTGTTAAATACACGAAACATCTCCGTTTTCTATTAAAATGTAAGTCACAACATACTTATAATGGGTTCAATATTACCTTTAGTTAACTTGTATGAAAAACTACAAAAGTTTTTATGAATCTAATTCATGTTTTGGTTATTTCTGTATTGAATCTGCCTAGCTAATATGTCTGCTAGAGTTGGGCCGTTTGACTTGTTTTACCACAACCCCGTTTCGGGTTAAACGGGTTGGGGCCACAACGGATTTTCAGGCTTCCGGTTCAGCTCAAACCCGAATTCAACCTGGGGCTCATTTTTCGGGTCAAGCTGCCCAATTATAATGTCTGCAGTCACTAATCGGAGAGAACTGTAATGTTATTCGTATCTATGTATACTCTGTATCAACGAGTAAGTTTCAGAACAGTTTCCTGTGGCCGTAGAATAGAAACGCCCGGGTGGGTGACCAGGCAGTTTTTGCTGCCCAAGCAGTTGTGGATTGTTGCACGGGTAGGCTAAAAGCTGCCCAGGCACACACCCGGGCTTTCTATACTACGGCCACTGGGGTAGCAGCTGGGTTATGAACAATGAATGGAGAATCGTTTGATTGGGAGCATTCTCTTCAAAAATACAATCATTTATTTGACACCGCTACTCTCCAATATCAAAATCAAATATTTATTCCAATAAACGCAAGATCACATTCGATTTCATATGCGTTGGGTAATCATTTTCTTGTATTCACTTGGTTCATTTCTCACCATTGTAGCCCAGATGACACCGTTTCTTCCATAACTGTTTGTGAGCTCGATTATGTCATCTACGGTAGATGACATAATGATCCACCCTTTGAGTTGATTGTCGGCCCAGGGTTCTTTTCTTATCCATAGTATACCATTATAGAATTCTCTTATTCCAGCAATCTCCAATATACTACGCCTTAAGCCTACTCTTGATACAAACTAATAAACTTCTCTATCTTAAGTGCTTTTCCTCATTCTAACACGTTTTTCACCTAATTCCCCACATTTCCCGCCTTTTGTAGTTTTTTGCATTGTTGATTGTTCATGTTCAATCAGCCTAGTTTTTGGTTGCTTTGAAGATTGCTCAAACAGAGAAAACAGCCCTCATGTCCCCCCATGAAGTCCGAGTGACTACCGCAGCTACGACGGCTCTCGGGGCTCTGTTTGATTATTCAAATCCGGCTGGTCTTTTAAATCGATCACTTCGTCGGCTGAAAGAAAGTCCTCGAAGCTCTATTCAGCTTATTAATCCACGTTGCTCGCGTGGTCAACACTTGAGTGTTTTATTGTAGTTTCAAGATTTTAAGAAATTGAAATGCTTCAAAGCAATGTAGTGTAGATCTTGTGGATGATATATAGTATATCTCAAGACCTAGGTTTCCAGAGCGATATCACGAGCGGTGTGCAGTGTTATATAAAATGAATGTAAAATCGGTCGACGTGGTGAGTTTTGTCCAAAAGTACATTCTTTTTTTAACACGGCGCGTGATACCGCGCTTGAAACCTAGCTCTTGAGATGGATTATAGTTATCTTTGCTTTTTTAAGTATTTTGCTAAATGTTTAAAGAATAAGTGGTGGAACGTTCTGATAATGTTAACTGTTAGTATTCAAAGCGAAGATAAATAAATTTATGGGCTATGATGTAATATGTTATTGTTATAACATTTTATTCAATCATCATATTTACTTATTACATATTTATTCTTACTTCTATGGAACACGTATAATTAGTTTGTCGACTTTGGTTCTCAGACAAACTGCTTGCTCACATTCCGGTGAAAGTAAATGTTTCGTTCTAATGTAAAGTAGATGATTTAGTCAAAGGGCAATTCATCTAAAGCCACTGCGGTGAAGTGTTTAGTCTATAACAAATAAAAGACCGCAGAGCGCGGTGGTATACATATTTGTCTTTTTCTTCCGCAATTGCATATTTGTCTTTTTCTGGAAATTATACAAATAATGGTTTTCCAAGTTTGCCACAGAACGAGCGATTTTACAAATCTTTCACAACACCACGCACTGCAGTCTTCTTTTTGTTATGGACTATATTTATTCTTTCATCTATGGAAAACCTATAATTAGTTTTTACACATTGGTTCCTATGACAAACTACTAGTTCTCATTCCGGTGAAAGTAAATGTTTCGTTGCAATGTAAAATAGAAGATTGAGTCAAAGGGCAATTCATCTTTCTCTCGCGATTGTGAAGTGTACTAATATGTTTTATAATAATATTATAATAAACTATTCCGTGGATTATAAAGTCTTTGGTTTCTTTACAGTCCTTTAAGTATTCTCTTCGAGACCTATCTAACGTAATCGTTTCTTGTTTCACTAACAAAACTGTATTACACTTGTTTTATTGCTATAAACCCATTTAGGCTAGTTTGAGTATTATAGTTTAGTCATATACAGTTTGTTACATAAGTTACACGAATTTAAACAACTTCTAAACTTTTAAGTGATAGACCTTTCAAAAATTCCTTTTCTAATTATTCGTAATTTCAGAAATTCGTACAAATAAATAAACTAAACTTTTAAAAGTTTGCTGTAATGAAGTTTTTGCGACTTTATAAGAACCGTTCGTAAATTTACCCATTTCTGTCAAAGAGTAAATGTTTCACAACCTTTTAAGGAAGGTTCCTGAATACTGCTATTTTTCGCTTAAGCTTTAATTTATATTAGGAAAACTATATTACGATTCCATTAAGATTTACTTCTTGCCACTTCTTGCTCAAGGTTAGGAATCTCTCAGGCCTGTTGGATCTCGATATTTTGATTTTTTTTTTCCATTCTTATATCCTTTCGAAAGGGGGAATCCCATATATATACCGAGTACACTGTTTTTGGTGGGGAATCGAACCATCGACCTCGAGCTTTACATCCGAAGCTTTTAACCATTGAGCCACCACTGAGCCTCTGTTCAAATGTGAATCAAATTTTTGGTTAAAAAGACCATCTTCACATTTCTAGGAGATTCTTTCTTTCCATATTTGACACTGCTTTTCTTCTATTTGGTCCTCTGTGCAAATATAGAGTGTCTGCCGTCTCCTCTAGCTATCCTTCTCTCGTCACAGTCCTTTATCCCTCAATAGGCAGACCATTTAGACCTTCAATAGACAGTCAATATATCCAACACAGATCCCCCTCTATTCTTATTTACTTATACTCTATTATTTGCCTTTATTAGCCACAATCAGGTGCAACTGTCTTGAAGAGCAAGGGAGTCTAAGGGCCCGTAGTAATTCTTGATCGGCCCGGTCCGGCCCCATGCTTGCTCTTTTTTTTAAAGCCGGGTTACCTTATTAAAACTATACCTCCCTTGAGGGTCTCGACTCGGCCCGACTGAGCACTTAGCTTATTAGCTTATACTTAAATTGCTTTTGTTGTATGCGATAAGTGTTATTTTGGCTGCTTACGAGATTTAAATGCTAAATAACATTTACATTCTAGTGATCATAAAGCGACTGTTCTTTGTACTTTGTCTATTCTTATTTTTACTGGACTTTCGAATGTTTCTTGGGCTAAATGATCGAGATCTGCACTGTTATTTAATAGTTACGGTCTAAAAGAGGATAATAGGTTCATTTTAATTTACTTGACTTTTTAGTCTTTTACAAACACAAGCAATATTGTTTGATACTATCTGCCTACATTGTTTAAGAACCCTAAAACATTTGCTTTTAGTGGTAATTGTCCGAGCTAACTTGCGATAGCTCCTATAAACCATTCTGATGATTTTTTTACCATTATTCTCTGAATAACAATCATTTATTTAACAAACTTTAGGAAACATTGCTCAAACTTATTTTATGTACAGCCGTACCGAAGGTAGGACAGTATAGGCTTAGGAAAGGCCCACTTTTCTATAATTAAGATTAACAACCCAAGTCAAGCAACCTCTACATCCATATATTCGTCTTATTTCACCTAAATAAATACTTACTGTTTACTCGAATTCTGGTATCTTTGTGGTAACCATAAGTTACAAAACTTATGTCAAAAAAGACCTGAGACTTGTATTTCCTTGCTAACCAGTCGACTGTCTTCAAAGTGCTGCGTGGTTCTTCGGGTTTACAGCCAAATTGCGTCCGCGAATCCTGATTTTACAACTTTATCGAGCGCTTTCTGTAGATAAGAATGCAGATCAAAGTAAAATAACAAGAATTGTGTTATTTTGAGCCAATGTTACATAGTTTGTAGGACAAAGGTTACGGCGACGAGATTTAGTTTCGACCACCTATTTTTGGATTGGTTTGAATGGTTGGATGTTCAAAATAGGAACAGTTTGTAAATTCGCTGATTTGGTGAATTTGTATTGCAACAAACGGTATTTTGTATTCAACATGAAAATTAAATAGTTCCAAAATAACGCTCAGTTGAAAGAAGACTCTACTTATTTTCTATGACCAGAGAAAAGCTAATGTTTCATAGTTTTTGAAGAGTTATTGTTTATTTCTATAGTTAGTGAGTGGAGTTCCTTCCTTGTGGTTTACAAGTATTCACTACCCCTAAGGAATTTATGTTGTTATTAAATTGTTATTCCATATAGAGTCTATCTCAACACCTAGGTTTCAGCGGGGTATCACGAGCGAGGCGCAGTTTTATAAAAAATGAATGTACAATCGGTCAAAGGGGTGCATTTTCTCCAAAACTACACTCTTTTTTTAATACACACTGCCCCGCTCGTGATACCGCGCTGGAAACCTAGGTTTTGAGATAGACCATACATTTGGTATAACTGTATAATTTTCTATCTTCAATATTGCACCATTCCGCAACCGTTTATAATTGCATATGTGGTTAATAGGTTAAAGGGTTTCATTTATATATATTCATATGCATTGCGTGCGAACACTTTGTATTTATATAGACTTAGGTTCAAATATAATCGATGTATTGAACAAATATAGTCGCGCGCGAAGAGAGGCTTATTAAGTGACAAAGAAAAGGAGGAGGCATGAACATTTAACCAAAGCGACATCTAAAATATTTATAGAAGATTCACTTTGTTTAATTTATTATTCATTAATGAACTGATTAATAAAATAGCTTTTTAGTGTGTGTTTTAATAGTCTCGGAAACAAATAAATTATCCTATTCTATTCATTGATTAGGGGCTGGAGATTTAGCGACGGTTCGTTAAAAAAGCAACCGTCCCTAAATCCTATATACCGTACCTATATCCCATATGCCTTCCCTAAATCCCATGAAACGCCCTTGAAGTTTCGGTCACCACCGATTAGAATGTTTGTAAAGTTCACACTGGTTTATATTATGGTAATTTGCTGACTATAAGACAAAACGAACCATTTCAAAAGTACAACGTTTTGTTTAATTTTTGATTGATTTTGGGAGAACGGGACTGAAGGTTCACCTGTTACCTCCCGAAATCAATCGATGAAACATTTACTTATAGGTTGGTCGTTCCGCAGCGAGTACCTAGATGTACGAACTCTGACTGATCCCCTGTATAAGTCAACTTTCTCATAGGCTCTCAAATATTTTGGTTATATCCAAGTTTTCAACTGAAAAGTTATTACATAGATCTTCTCTTGTTTTACTGGAAAGCATAGCTATAGTCGACGGACAAATGATATGTAAGTTAAAGGACTGGTGCTCAATTTGAAACGCGCAAAATAGTTGTATTCACTAATAAGAATTAATTGTTTTAGAAAACATGTTAGATGCGGTGTTGTACATTACATCATTAACTATTCCGCGTTTTCGCGTGCCATTCCTCGGCCGAGCTCCAATTAGATTTGCAGTTCGTACCGTATGCCCTTACATAAGCCTTGGCCGCCGAATATAGTCACTAAGGAAATGATAATTTTGTGAATTTCACTATGTAGTCTGATTTAGGAGCAATAATGGAGTATTAACATTACCTTGAAAACTTTAAATATTATTTATTTATATTTTACAGCATACTTTCTTTCTCCATTTTCTCATGCATTTTGTCCTTGACTCGTGTCGTTTTCCCTTTTTTCTTCGCTTGAAACTTATTTGAAATAACTATGCGGACGGAGGTCAGTTGAGGACCGAACGAAGTTCCAGCAAGACGAAACATTTCAAATCTCTAATTCTACTTTATTTGAAGTCTTTCAAATGATTTGCGACTTTTATTCAAATAAATGAAACCTTATATAGTGCTATAAGAATAGATGGTTTCCAAAATACAGTTCACGAGCTCACCTGCTAAAGTAAATGTTTCGAAAATTGATTTTAAGCAAACTCTACAGAAGTTTTCAATCAACAACAATTATATTTACAAAAGTTCTTAGTAAACCATAATCCTAAAATAGTTCCAGAACATGGCCACCAGAACAAGGTGGCTTTCGCAGTTCCAGCATTTCTGTCCATTTTTCATTTTGGTTCGCCTAAGTCCCGTTCAGCTGTTCTCTAATTGTTCTGTTTTCTGTCTTTTTCACCACTTTGAAATGTTTCAAAACAGGGTCAATCCCTAGCAATTTAAAGGAAGCAAAAACAGGCAGTTATAGACGGTCTATTTCTAACCAGCATGATATTTTTATAGATAATTAATAGCGAATGTTTGTCAATATCTTATATGTTACTGGTTTTAAGGAGTGTAGGTTCCAAGTGCTTGGGCACAATAAGTACTTATATAGTCTATCTCAAGACCTAGGTTTCCAGCGCGGAATCACGAGCGGGGCGCTGTGTTATAAAAAATGAATGTGAAATCTGTCAAAGTGGTGTGTTTTCTTCAAAAGTACATTTATTTTTTATAACATTGCGCCCGGGTAGTGATACCGCGCTGGAAACATAGGTCTTGAGATGGAATATATATGTTACTCGACCACAGCTAAGCTTCGAAACTGAAATCGCTAGTGAGTTGTTCAAAGATTAGCTGTTTTACCGTTCGAGTTGCAACATTTCAAAAGACTAAGTCTTAACCTACTCTTCCTATGTGTAGCGTAATATTATTGAAACGACCACACGCAATAACTAAAGTTACACGACTTTTCATTAGCAAATGTTGTACAGTCGCTAATTTACGAATTTGTTTCTAACATTTCAATATAAATATATCCATTTC
The DNA here is from genome assembly GCA_034691345.1 of Phasmarhabditis papillosa. NCBI lineage: Eukaryota > Metazoa > Nematoda > Chromadorea > Rhabditida > Rhabditidae > Pellioditis > Pellioditis papillosa. The sequence continues at coordinate 3,671 of JAQGAV010003034.1, read as the reverse complement.
TAACAGAATACGCGAAGGACGGGTATTAGATTTTCCAAAAATTTTGAACTCTGCTCGTCCCGGCCGGGCCAATTTGGAAACTTTTGATTTAGTGACGAACAGGGCCCGCTTTTGCATATTCTGTTGTCTGAGCAGACAACGTTAAAATTTCAGAGCTATTTTCTAATATTGTGGAATGTTTCCGGCATTTACCATCGCTTTGCTGAGTAATCTCAACTTCAGGATCTGTTCAGTCGTTAAGTCGTAAAATAGTAATTTTCCTACAATTCTTCTTCAAATTCTAACATTTTCTTCACATTTAGTCAGTTTTCCCCAAATTCCGCCCTAACCCTGGAGTATTTGGAGAATTTTAATTCCTAAAATGTTGGTCGCGTCGCCCATTTTTGTGATAATTAAACGCGATATCAGGCGAAATCAATAATTTCTTCATTATCTAAGAGATTTTATTACTTTTGCTGCTTAAGTTCTGTTTTGGCCTTTTTTTAGGGGAACGCTCTGTTAGTTAAGACTTTTTGTGAAACTTTTCATTTCCGAATCATAAGACTTGAAGTGTCGGGAAATGTCAGGAAGGAATACTGAAGGGTATTTAAAACATTTAAAATAAACAAATGGTTATTGTTTTGAAATGCTCCAATTGTCTGCTATAGTCGGATTCAAAACGAATAATGGAGTGCAGAAAATTATTTGCAAGCCAAACGCAATTGCGTACAAGCAGTTTTGGCTTGAAAATTATTTTCCACACTCCTTATTCGTTTTGAATCCGACTATAGCTTTTAGTTTGTTTCTAAAGTTTTCAAGAATTTTTATCGCATTTATTAGTGCGTTTACTTTCGATTTCGAAGAATACCAACTTTTTAGCCATTCTAGTCGAGTACATCATCTTCAATTTGATGAGGCACAACACCAGGAAGTTCAGTTATATAAAACTTACATTATTCAATTAAAGGACTACAACGAAGGAAAGACTGAATGCAGTAACTGAAAAAATAATACTTTGTTGATTTTACAACAATAGTTACTGCATAAAGTTAAATCCAGGACGATTGGCTATCTACCAATTGGCGGCTATTTACCCCCAGTTTCTATAACATATAATTTCTTGAAACATTCACTTTTTCAAATTTATCATTTTGTTTTCGTCTTTTAACCTACAGTAACCATTCGGTCTCCAGCTGTGAGGGTTGAAATGTGAAATGGCCCATTTCGCGTCGAGACCCTTTAACGCATTAAAAAGTTACAAAACTTGAGGAAAAAGGAAAAGATAACTAGGACACCACGCTATTTATACAAAATAGGCGTTTATGTGACTTCGCTTTATGCTAAGGAAGACTGTGTGTTAATTGATCTAGCTAATTAAGATTAAGATCATTTGAAATGTTGAAAATGATTGTTTTAAACTGCGCGACTATATAAATATAGTCGGTTTCAAGAGTATAGAGGCCGTGTTTAGAAATTCATTTTTGTATGAGCCTGTTTCGCCAACAGAACGCGAGCAATATGCGAATGCTTTACAGCCAACCTTGCAGTTGCCGCGCGCGATCTTTTCCGGCAGCTGCGGTGGAGAAAATGGAAAATATACGCAGGGACCACGGCGGCTTTACTTTGGGAGAACATTAAAATTCTTTGGGTCTCTGAAGTACTACAAAGTGAAACTAATCCTATATATATGTAAGCCTGAAACACTTGCTTTGCCCGTTATTGAGCAGAAAGTAGGGTGTGGTTTCCGTATGATAAACGGAATGGTAAACCGGTATACCGTTTACCAGTAAATTTTCGTGATAAATTTACCAGTATACGGTTAACAGTTAATTTGCCAAAAAGTTTACCGAATCGCCACCGTAGCACAAAGCCATTTACACCCTTTTAATTCGTTTAAAATTATCGATTGTCTATATTTTAGTGCATAAAATTCCCGCTTCCCTTATCAAATTCGTGGCTTTTTGTCGAAAAACTCGACAATTTAAAATTAGTTTCAGTTTGTTGAAAAAACTTTTCTCTGAGCGCCTCATTTTGGAATTCATTGCAAACTTCAAAGCGTCTTGTGAGTTTTTAACCAGGTTTAGGTAGCACAATCAGAGCTGGTATCCGGCCCGGCCCGGCCTCAGATTTTGAAAACCCAGGCCGGCTGGATAACCACCCCAGGGCGTACACAAAGTTGGTTACTGGCCCGGCCCGGACTGAAATTTTGAACCCCAGGCCGGGCCGGGCCGGCCGGATAACCACCTCTGAGCACCATTGCCTGGCTGGTAAAACATTTCTGTTTTCCTTAAAACTTGATTTCTAGAATATGGCGGTCGTCTTATTTCCTTGACTGACTCAAAGTTGACAAATAAAACGTCATATTTCCTTGTATTGACATTAAGGAAATGGTTCATTTCGTATTCAAACACGCACTTTTCTAAGAATTCTTTCTAGAAACTAAGAATACAGTTTGTATAATATAATTGATGATATTTTTATGGTTCTAAATACTTTTAGCATTTTAACTAAGAGGAGGTACGATGATCAAGGTAGGTGGTACCTAACCACCAGCTTACTAACCATCGGCACAAATCTTGTCGCTATTATGACACTTTTGTGACTCAAAGCGATTCGAAATGATCTTGATTTGCATCAATTTTTAGAGGAAATGAATCCGTGAATATAGTACTATGTAAAGTTTTAATATATTTCAATCAATAGAAGTTGGCCAAAGTAAATGCTTCAGAAACCTTGAAGTTCTGGCACAGATTGTATAACTTTAATGGATCTAACGCTTTTTTCATAATAATCTTGTTTTTGTTAATTGTACATCAACTTAGTTATTTTCCCAGCCCACTTTAAACTTGTGACCGTAGATTCCGTTCGTTGCTTCTGTTTCTTATCTAACAGTTCCTCTTGCTAATCCTTTTTGTTTCGTGTTGGCCACTGAAATTCAAATAAAGTACTTTGTTGCCAACAAAACGCAACATTTGTATAGTCTATAACAAACAAAAGACGACAGAGCGCGGTTGTATACATAGGGACTATAGTAAGGTAACTAGTAGAATAAATGTTTCAAGATAGCTTACATTTTAAACTGACTCTCATAATCAATGTTTCCGTTGCAAAGGCCTTTTTGCAGAATTAAAAAAATTTCGGAATCGAGTAAGTGTATCAGAAGTAGAAGAAATACAAATACAGTTTTCCGGACGGTTATATTAAACATTTCTTATATCAAAACATGCCAATCTAGTGTAACATTTGTATTGCATACATAATTGTCTTCCTATTCAAAACATGTGATTCTATTGACTAACTTGCCTTTTCCTTATTTATTTGTTTTTACCAAAATCCTCTTTGATTCCACTTTTCACATTGTAAATTGTCCACTTGACAGAATGTAGATGAATAGACGAGAGAGTTAGACGCAGAGACACAATTCTAGACTGAAAGCACCGGGCGTATGGACGACTAGGGCAATTGCGGTGTCCTAAAACGGGCTGGCCCGGAAATTTCAAATATTCTCGGCCCCGGCCGGCTCATTAAAATTGTCGTCGGCCCGGCCCAATGGGCTGGGGCGGGCAATTTTGAGAACCGCGGGCAATTATTCGAGGCGTCTAACTCTCTCGTCTATTCATCTACATTCTGTCAAGTGGACAATTACAATGTGAAAAGTGGAATCAAAGAGGATTTTGGTAAAAACAAATAAA
>JAQGAV010003033.1:0-13551 GCA_034691345.1 Phasmarhabditis papillosa | reverse complement strand
AACGAAAAACAGATAACAAATAACCATTATTTCGACCCAGCTTACAAGGAATTCAATGATTGTATAAGAGTAAAGCAACATAGTATATATATGTATCTAGGGTAAAGTAATCGATCGGAACAATCGCCCTGTCACATTTGTAACTTCTTACGATGTCCATGTGCTGGACAGATGGATGCATAACACTTCACATGGAGACTGGACAAATCAATGAAATAATTTATTTATTACTTTATTTAAATGCCCATGTTAATAAGTAAATACACATTATAAAAACCAATATATATGACAATCACATAACAAACATATATACAATTAATAAATCATTTTATAAGGATTCAAAATACCATGCGGGTCGAATGCAGCTTTCAGCTGACGGACCAGTTGTGTGTTTTCAGCGGATTTCCCGGACTGTACATAGGGTAACTTTAACTGACCAATTCCGTGCTCAGCCGAAATTGATCCGCCACGTTCAACAACCCATTCGTATAAATAAGGATATAATCTGAAACAAATTTTTTTTTTGGATGTACATAACTCTTACAAAAAAGGTACTCAATAAACAGCATGGTACTATATCCAGCTAAATGAATATCGACAGTCAAAGTTAGTATTCAAATAAGCCCACGACTTGAAAGCATGTTAAAATTGTAAACTTGTGGATTAGCTTGAGATCAGTATTGCAAACGGAGCTTGCTCAGGCGCAGTTTGCAACACTGTTTGAGATTGAACCGAAAATATAGGATCAAAACTAAAAATGTTATACCTGTCATAAAGTTCCTGCGAGAATTCTTTGGAGGTGATGTTCAGATGACTATTACCATCTCCTAGATGCTCATAAGTTACCACTCTTCTTGCCAATCCGTCGCAACGAGACAGCATAACTTAAATGTACAGGCGTCTGTCAATAACGAAAAATGCAAAAAACCTCTCATGGCAGAGGTCAAACCACTTTTCTATTGAAATTTACCTCAGCCAGCTCATAGAAATGTTCCAGAGGTAGGAGGGATACATCGTGTTTGTAAACCCAACCATCTCTGGAAACGGCAAGCGGAGATCCTTCGCGTAGTTTCCACATTTGACTGGCTTCAGTTTTGGATTGAGCCTGAAAGGCAATTTGTGAAAATTAATGATGAAACATATTAAAATGAAAGCAAATAACTTGAACACAACATGCTTCTTCGAGAAACTTCTAGATTAGCAGTCATTTGTGTATAATTGACAAAACTGTAAACGCCATTGAAATCCTGTACCTGCATTCCGTCAACGGCATATCCTGAATTGAGGCATTCTTCCAAGAAGATTTGAAGCTTTTCGATATCATGGTTGGCATTCGATCCTAAACTATGAGCTAATCTTTATCACTATGGTATCACTGACCAGAAGTTTCAATAAGTAAATTGAAATTTGGATTCGACTGCAAAACATTCGGCAGATCCAGGTTGTCATTTACGCACGTCATTGCGGCTTGATCAACAAGCTCGAATGAAGATAGAATCTGCTCAATTGTGAAATTTACATTAACAAAAATCGACGAATACCTCAGAAAGTTTCGACTTGGCCATTTTGAGAATCCTAGTACAATCTTCAAATGAATTGGCCCCTAACATGGCACTCTGTACACTAAGCGGACGGGGAACTGTAGTAATAATTACCCTGAAAAATGCAATTTATTAAGCACAGAATATAAATAACCTTGTAATTATGCCTAATTGTCCTTCTGATCCGAGAAACAAATGTGGAGTGTGGAGCGTGGTGTTATCCTTCCTGAGCGATGATCCAAGTTTCAGGACGGTACCAGAATCATTTGGAAGTACCGAAAATCGATATATTATAGAAATTCTCCAAAGATACAAACTAACTGCGGTTAAACCAAGTAGATGTGCATGCAGACTGCCGTATCTGAGCAGACGAATTCCACCTGCGCACGTAGCGACATTGCCGCCAATCATACAGGAGCCTCGAGCTCCCAAATCAAATGGTAACATGTATCTGCAATAACCACTTATATATTGGATGAAGTAAAAATCGTACCCGAATGATTCCAGTTTATTGTCCAGATCTTCAAATACAAATCCGGCGTCACATTCGAGAATGCCTGAATATATTATTGACTTCTGTGCAAATTGATGAGCAAACCAGAATTTTCATCAAACTTGAAGTGCTGATTGATTCTTTTCACGGATATCACTACTTCATCATGAAGAGGAATTGAACCGCATATCATACCAGTGTTACCAGCCTGAAGATGATCTTTCAAAAAAATTATAAACTTGTGGATTAGGTTGAGATCAGTGTTGCAAACGGACCTTGGCAGTTTGCAACACTGTTTGAGATTGAATCGAAAATATATGATCAATACTAAAAGTGTTATACCTGTCATAAAGTTCCTGTGAGAATTCTTGGAGGTGATGTTCAGATGACTATTACCATCTCCTAGATGCCCATAAGTTAGCACTCTTTTTGCCAATCCGTCGCAGCGCTATCGCATTACCTAAATGTACAGGTGTCTGTCAATAACGAAAAATGCAAAACGAATCACGGCAGAAGTCAATCCAGTTTTAATTAACATACCTCGTTTAGCCAGTGTTTTACCTTAGCTGGAATATCAAACACTTGGGTTTCATCGAGAATTTCATCCAGGGTCAGAGGCCAATACTTCGATTCCAGATATCGCTTCTAAATAATTAAATACGAGAACTAAGAAAGAACAAATAACAACCGATAAATAAAAATTACACACATATGAAGGCGAAAACGAGGAAATATCAGCACAATGATGTTGATAATGATAATGAGACATATACACACGCCAACTCAATTCCCTTCGACTTTAGCTACTCCTAATTTGCTCCTAGCCCACAACTTTTTTAGATGTAATGCAGTCCCATTTGAATAAATGAAATCGTAGAATGACCCACTTTCATATAATCCACAATCTTCCTCATAGCCAAAAAATTGCCAGTATTCTGATTGGAAGAAGCTGTCTTGTAGTCAAAGTCGGGAACATTTGGATTTGCTGAAATAACAAAAATAATAGTTAGGAAGGAGGTCAAATAAGAAAATGGAGCCTTTCAAAGAAAACAAACCTACATTTTATATTAGCATGTGAAGAGGGTTTCTTCTTTTTCTTAGCTGTCTCAGCATTGTAGGTCGAGTGACTTCCAGCGGATGTCTAGAAAATATAAATGAAATGCAAAGATGCAGCTTAGTAGCAACTTACATCTGGCCTTTGTTGTACTACAGGTACTCTCGTTGCATGTTTTGTAAACAGTTGCGACTGCTTCAAGAGTGATGGATCCATGACTAAATAGAAAAGTAGCGACTTTTCTCTTTTCCAGTTATAAGCTCTTGCAGAGAAAAGATTGTGAGAAAATGAAATGTACGCCAGCACCGCGGTGGCGTCAAATGGCAAAGCCTGACGTGTTTCAAGTTTTAATCTAAAATTTTCAAAAGTGAAGAATTTATCGCATTTTTGGAACTTTTTAATAATATTCAACGTTTTTTCAGGGATTTTTTTGGACTGCGAAAACTTACATGATAGTAAGATGATATGAATAGTTATTGCAAAAGCGGATTTGATTGGATAGAACAACCAAATGTATTAATAATTGTAAAATAGGTAAATAACCTATAGAATTAACATGTGTGGAGAGGTTCTTCGGCCTGCCTGAGTCTTTTTGTTCAACCGTCATGTCAACATTGAGGAGAAGTAAATTTTTCATAGTGTTTGATGAAGGTTTTGGTAAACAATGTGATGTCACAGACCAAAACAGGCCGGCCTAGCTCCGCCTCCTCAAAATGTGGGCCTGGCCTGACCTGGCTCCGGCTGGCCGGCCTTTGAAATACGCAAACCTGTGTACATGCAGGTTGGCGGATGGCCGGCCAGTGTTTCTATGGCTGTGGCCGGTCATGGCCGGCCATTGAAATCCGCCAGCCTGTGTACATGTAATTCTATATTTTCATATCATAGTTAACTAGGCCTTCGTTGTTCTACGGTTACTTTGGATTCTCGCTCCTGGAACCTTAGTTTCAGGTACTGGTGTGATAGATCAATATTGTGAGACAGAAGCAAAGGAAAACGGAGCAATCATATATATTTTTCTTACAAAATCTTATTTTGTTAAGAGATACTAAATGACACTTATCAAATCGGAACTTGAAGTAAAGCGTAAATATGGAAAGTTGGCTCCTAATAAATATATGGGAGCCAGAAGTGTGATGATTACAGTTATTTCAGTTATTAAACTTTTATAATTATTGAAGTGCTCTTACTAATTGTAGCATATTAATATTTCCTCTTAAATGACTGGTTTTAGTTCTCGGACAAAACTATTGGCATAGTCTCAATAAAGTTTGACAAATCTATAGTGACCTAATGATATTTCGTATTAACAGCGGAACACTAAATATACGCATTACCAACTCAGGGGCATGGGAGGACGTCCCGCATATTTACCACCTATGTAACAAACAAAACGAAAAACAGATAACAAATAACCATTATTTCGACCCAGCTTACAAGGAATTCAATGATTGTATAAGAGTAAAGCAACATAGTATATATATGTATCTAGGGTAAAGTAATCGATCGGAACAATCGCCCTGTCACATTTGTAACTTCTTACGATGTCCATGTGCTGGACAGATGGATGCATAACACTTCACATGGAGACTGGACAAATCAATGAAATAATTTATTTATTACTTTATTTAAATGCCCATGTTAATAAGTAAATACACATTATAAAAACCAATATATATGACAATCACATAACAAACATATATACAATTAATAAATCATTTTATAAGGATTCAAAATACCATGCGGGTCGAATGCAGCTTTCAGCTGACGGACCAGTTGTGTGTTTTCAGCGGATTTCCCGGACTGTACATAGGGTAACTTTAACTGACCAATTCCGTGCTCAGCCGAAATTGATCCGCCACGTTCAACAACCCATTCGTATAAATAAGGATATAATCTGAAACAAATTTTTTTTTTGGATGTACATAACTCTTACAAAAAAGGTACTCAATAAACAGCATGGTACTATATCCAGCTAAATGAATATCGACAGTCAAAGTTAGTATTCAAATAAGCCCACGACTTGAAAGCATGTTAAAATTGTAAACTTGTGGATTAGCTTGAGATCAGTATTGCAAACGGAGCTTGCTCAGGCGCAGTTTGCAACACTGTTTGAGATTGAACCGAAAATATAGGATCAAAACTAAAAATGTTATACCTGTCATAAAGTTCCTGCGAGAATTCTTTGGAGGTGATGTTCAGATGACTATTACCATCTCCTAGATGCTCATAAGTTACCACTCTTCTTGCCAATCCGTCGCAACGAGACAGCATAACTTAAATGTACAGGCGTCTGTCAATAACGAAAAATGCAAAAAACCTCTCATGGCAGAGGTCAAACCACTTTTCTATTGAAATTTACCTCAGCCAGCTCATAGAAATGTTCCAGAGGTAGGAGGGATACATCGTGTTTGTAAACCCAACCATCTCTGGAAACGGCAAGCGGAGATCCTTCGCGTAGTTTCCACATTTGACTGGCTTCAGTTTTGGATTGAGCCTGAAAGGCAATTTGTGAAAATTAATGATGAAACATATTAAAATGAAAGCAAATAACTTGAACACAACATGCTTCTTCGAGAAACTTCTAGATTAGCAGTCATTTGTGTATAATTGACAAAACTGTAAACGCCATTGAAATCCTGTACCTGCATTCCGTCAACGGCATATCCTGAATTGAGGCATTCTTCCAAGAAGATTTGAAGCTTTTCGATATCATGGTTGGCATTCGATCCTAAACTATGAGCTAATCTTTATCACTATGGTATCACTGACCAGAAGTTTCAATAAGTAAATTGAAATTTGGATTCGACTGCAAAACATTCGGCAGATCCAGGTTGTCATTTACGCACGTCATTGCGGCTTGATCAACAAGCTCGAATGAAGATAGAATCTGCTCAATTGTGAAATTTACATTAACAAAAATCGACGAATACCTCAGAAAGTTTCGACTTGGCCATTTTGAGAATCCTAGTACAATCTTCAAATGAATTGGCCCCTAACATGGCACTCTGTACACTAAGCGGACGGGGAACTGTAGTAATAATTACCCTGAAAAATGCAATTTATTAAGCACAGAATATAAATAACCTTGTAATTATGCCTAATTGTCCTTCTGATCCGAGAAACAAATGTGGAGTGTGGAGCGTGGTGTTATCCTTCCTGAGCGATGATCCAAGTTTCAGGACGGTACCAGAATCATTTGGAAGTACCGAAAATCGATATATTATAGAAATTCTCCAAAGATACAAACTAACTGCGGTTAAACCAAGTAGATGTGCATGCAGACTGCCGTATCTGAGCAGACGAATTCCACCTGCGCACGTAGCGACATTGCCGCCAATCATACAGGAGCCTCGAGCTCCCAAATCAAATGGTAACATGTATCTGCAATAACCACTTATATATTGGATGAAGTAAAAATCGTACCCGAATGATTCCAGTTTATTGTCCAGATCTTCAAATACAAATCCGGCGTCACATTCGAGAATGCCTGAATATATTATTGACTTCTGTGCAAATTGATGAGCAAACCAGAATTTTCATCAAACTTGAAGTGCTGATTGATTCTTTTCACGGATATCACTACTTCATCATGAAGAGGAATTGACCCACCTACCATACCGGTGTTACCAGCCTGAAGAAGATATTTCAAATAAATCAAATGACAAAATCGCACAATAGTGAACACGAACCTGAGGAACAACGGCTAATTTCTTCTGCGCACAATATGCGAGTAGCTGTGAAATTTCTTCTGTGCTGGATGGTAGTAGTACACAAGAAGAGTTCCCTGGATAAATACATGAGGATGAAATGAAATGAAAGAAAACCTTTATACCATTTACACCAATCTTGATTATAGTCGTCGACACCAGTAGTCAACACCCAGTTTTTGCCGATTACTGATTCGAAGAATGCGACATCCATATCAGAAAGGACGGAGAACCCAGGATTCCTGGCCGCTGTCGCCAGTTTCCGTACGAAACGAAACATCGTTCCACTAAACCTGATATATGTTATCTCTAGATCAAGCCGCCTAAACATTATAGATATTTAAAACCTTTACAGGGGTTTACCTAAAGATCAAAGCGTGCATAGAAGAACAAAGAACTTTTAACAAATTTATTAACCCGTATAACAAATACAAAAATACAATATAATATCACTGATAGTCTTCAAGAACATCATTAAGATGTTCATTGTGCACTTTTCCATTATTCCTTCTCTTTGGAGTCTTGCGTTTTGGTGGTCCATTGAACTTCTTAGGTGCAAGATCCTGAAAAAAAGAAGCGATATGCTATCAAACAACTACGTAGTTCTGACGACTTAGTAAAAGTGAAGAATACTTGAAGGCTAAGAAAAGTAGACATTCATATTTGCGAATAAACATTTTTTTGACGAGTTACAAGTCTGCCTATCACGATCCAAAAAATGAAATATCATTAAAGCAAACTATGGTTACGAACAGACTGATGCAGAACCAGTTAGTTTAAATAATATTTACCTTCATTGCATCAATACCATGCTTCTGTAAATATTCTTCAATTTTCTTCTCGTCAAGATGATCCACGTGAACGTTTCTCCAAAGTGTTCGGAACTCTAAAAAAAAGGAATATTCCGTCAATAAAAGAAATAAAAACCTTCGTCTAATTCAAAGTCGTAATTAGGATCATTCCAGAAGAACACTTTGTCTTTCCGTTTATTCACCTGAGTGGGAACGACAATAATCTCTTTACTCATTGACTAAAATATGGATTCTATTATTAATCTCAAAATTTAAACACAACCTCTAGGACTTTGTCCGCTTGTGGTATACATTCATTAAGTTGGGTCAGTAAAATTCCGCCTTTAGCATCTTCGTGATGTTTCCTGGCGACTTGCACCTAAAAAAAGTAATTAACACAAAACTTTGTAAAACAGGCTAGTCAATTATTACGGAAGTGAATGCTTGCGATCCAATATTGCTTGCAAAGCACAATAACAATAGGAACTATCACAGCGAGTCGAAATAGTCATTCTTGGCCATTTGAGAAAAAGGTCGTCCACTCTTGCAACGAAAACCTACTGATCGAATTAAAGGTGATCCCCCAACGATAACCTCCCCATCTACTACTTTTGTACTCCTTTTTTTATGAAAATTCGCGCAATTTTTAGGAAATGGGAAAATTTTTTGGGAATGGATACTGTATTTTTTGAAAATTTGGGTAACAAAAAGCACACTCAGATATTTTGGCACTGTGCCTAATTGGTAAATTCGACTCCCTGTGCTATATTTAGATTACTCTTCCTGCTTTTCCTAACGGCACCTGGAGCATAACTACAAATATATAAACTCACCAGTGAACTCTTTCCTTTGATCTTATATGGAGGAGAATACATATATTTATTTCCTTCTTTACATTCCAGGCTGGAATGGCGAGCAAGAGCCTAAAATATTAATATATAGTCGACGGACGAATAATTTGCAAAGGTGTACTGTAGAATTTAGAAGGAGGGTGGAAATCCAAAGAAAACATACAAGTAATTGTGCGCTCGTCTTATAATAAATAGACCTTTCGATTTGTCCGTAGACTATACCATAACTGATGTTTTTTTATAAATAACATACCTCGTTCAACCAGTGTTTTACCTTAGCTGGCATATCAAACACTTGGGTTTCATCGAGAATTTCATCCAGGGTCAGAGGCCAATGCTTCGATTCCAGATGTCGCTTCTAAATAATTAAATACGAGCATTAAGCAAGAACAAACCCGAACAGATAAATAAAAATTACACAAACAGGAAGGCCAGAACTAGGAAATATGAACACAATTGATGTTGAAATTGAGGCAGAGACGACACACGCCAACTCAATTTCCCTCGACTCTATAGTCGACGGATGAATCGTTTGCAGAGGTATACTGTAGTATTTAGAAGGAGCGCGGAAATCGAAAGAAAATATAGAAGCAACCGATATAATTGTGCGCTCGCCATATAATACATAGACTATTAAACTACAAGAGATTTGTCCGTAGATTATAGCTAACTCCAAATTTGCTTCTAGCCCAAAACTTTTTTTAGATGTATTGAACTCCCATTTGAATAAAACAATACGTAGAATGACTCACTTTCATATAATCCACAATCTTCTTCATAGCCGAATTATTGCCATCATTCTGATTGGAGGAAACTGTTTTGTAGTCAAAGTCGGGAACATTCGGATTCGCTGAAATAACAAAAATAATAGTTAGGAAGGTGGTGAAATCATACCTGTCGAAAAGAGCGGGCCGACATTATGAAGAATTAAGAAAACCCGGGCGGCCCGTACTTTTTCTATTACTAACTATTAAGAATTTGCAAAACTAATGTCCTCGGCGGGGATCAACCTTGACCTCTCGCTCCATCTTTTCATCGATGGGGGCTGGGCTTAGAAAATTTGGGTCTGCGAGCCGGCCCGTAACAGGTATGGGTCAAATAAGAAAATGTAGCCTTTCAAAGTAAACAAACCTACATTTTATAATAGCATGTGAATAAGAGGGTTTCTTCTTTTTCTTAACTGTCTCAGCATTGTAGGTCGAGTTACTACTTTCAGCGGATGTCTAGAACATATAAATGAAATACAAGGATGCAGCTTAGTAGCGTACTTACATCTGGCCTTTGTTGTACTACAGGTACTCTTGTTGCATGTTTTGTAAACAGTTGCGACTGCTTCAAAAGTGATGGATCGATGCCTAAATAGAAAAGTAGCGACTTTTCTCTTATCCAGTCACAAGAGAAAGGATCGTGAGAAACTTAAATGTACGACAGCACAGCAGTGGCGTCAAATGGCAAAGCCTGGCGTGTTTCAAGTTTCAATCTTAAAATTTTCCCAATTGTGTGAAGAATTGTCACATTTTTGGAACTTTTTGATATTCAACGTTCTTCAGGGTTTTTTTGGACTGTCCAACATTCTTTATTCAAAGTTCACTTTAATTGTGCCTGGAAAATTTTTCGATTCGAGGTGACCCTTCTGCGAAAACTAACTTGATAGTAAGATCATATGAATAATTATTGCAAAAGCACAGCATATCCGTTGTGCAATCGGACTTGATTCAAACGGCGGCACTTTCTAAGTTTTGGCGCAATGTTTGCTCACTGAGCCCAAAATTGGAAAAGGATAATAGGATGCAGTACATAAAATTTTCTTGATTTTTTAATAGTTTTTTTTAGGCTATCGACTCTACCTCCATGTAACACCATAGCATAATTAAAATGTAGACTATGACACTTAGTTTTTATTACGAAAACGCATTTTACGGGCGCGCAGTCTTTTAAATCAGTCCTTTAAGGAAGTCCGATTGTAGCAAATGCACTGAGCGGTTATCCTGTGAATGCGGATTTGATTGGATAGAACAACAAAAAACTTACAATTATCTTCCACAGAATTGTATGTTGAGTGGCTAGCAGGGGCCGGTTTCTAAAAAACTAAGATCAGAAAAGTTGCCAATCGCTAGTGTCTTGTATTTATATTTTTCTTGTAAACGGTATAGTATAAGTTTTTACAATAGAACTAAAACCAATAGCTACTGCACAGCATTCGTCGATATCTCGTGGACTTTTTCATTGCTGAATAGGGTACGGTTTATCTTCGATCCAATGATTGCCAAACGTTATTCGTGATCCAATGATCTTTGTTTAAAGCGTAACCGTTTGTGTATTGCTTAAGATGTATTTTCCACTCTTCAGTAACCTTTTTAGAAGCCCATTCCTTTTCATCTAAGGAGGAAGACGAGTCCATCACTTAAAATTATGTTTATATTCGATAAAATGTATATTATTAAATAACAATATAAACCACAAAACGTCATTCCAAGGAAGTAACAAAAGATAATAAAACTAAATACTAAGAAATAAAACTAATTGTAATTAAATAAAAATAATAAATAAAGCAAAGCAAAGCATCATGCTTCAATCTTACTGCAAAAAGTTCACATGTGTTAGTTATACTACCTCGTGAAATTTGTTACAATTTTACAAATTTGTAAAATTGTAAGTTAAAAATTGTAATTGTATATTCAGAAACCGAAATAAAGTAACAATTGTAAAATTGTAGAATTGCAATTGTAAATTGTAAGTTCAAAAACCGGTCCCAGGCCGGCCGAGGTTGGGTTGGGTATGTTCATAAAATGTTATAGATTTTTGGTTTAAATGTACCTATTTGAATTTCCCGCACTAATCTACGGTCGACTTTTCAAAAATTTACGGCCGATCGCGGCCGGTCGTGTGGACCCTGGTCATTCAATACCATGCTGATAGCACTTCAAGGGAAATGTTAACAAACCAATGGACCATATAATGTATATTAGAGATCCTGTATATCGCCTTAGTCATATGATGAAATATCCAGATGAGTTTTTACATTTAGATTACTCTTTAGCGGAATTAAGAACAGCAACAGCACTCCAGTGAAATACGTAGACATTCTAACTGAAATTCTAAATAAGGTTATTAGTTTAGACATTAGGAAGAAAAGTGACGCAGTGGTTAGAAGCTTTGCTTAATATTCCAGAGGTTGATGGTTCGAATCCCCTGGAAGAAAGAATTCTTCAAATTTTGTCTGACTCGCCGCCGAAACATTTACGTTTCTTCAATGATTATACTGAAACATTTACTTTTCTTCAAGGAATATACTGAAACATTTACTTTTCTTCAAAGATTATACTGAAACATTTACTTTTCTTCTAAGATTATACTGAAACATTTACTTTTCTTCAATGATTATACTGAAACATTTACTTTTCTTCTAAGATTAAACGGAAACATTTACTTTTCTTCATATATTATACTGAAACATTTACTTTTCTTCAAAGATTATACTGAAACATTTACTTTTCTTCTAAGATTAAACGGAAACATTTACTTTTCTTCAAAGATTATACTGAAACATTTACTTTTCTTCAAAGATTATACTGAAACATTTACTTTTCTTCAAAGATTAAGCGCGTGTGAACGTTAAATAATAATTTAGAATGATAAGCGTTATTCGTGTGAAATACTACCAAATAGAGATGGTCAAAACGGCCCGAATAAAGGAGCCCCAGCCCGAAATCGAACGAAACTATGCAAATACAAATACTCCAAATACAAACACAGATAAATAACACTGTAACAAAACTATTACAAACAAACTTAAACCCAATAATTATCCTTAAAAAGTTAGTGGTACAATGTAACTGACATTACCATGAAAATACAATAAAAGACACTCGAGATCTCTCGGATCGGCACATCAGATGCAAATTACAATGTTAATAATGTAATGAATATACTCTAAATAAATTTAGAAATTCGCGAAAGCTCTTCATATACATATGTACTCTTTCTCACTTTCTACATGTTGGATTGACAATGGTTCTTTTCGTAGTTGGACAATTTGTTGTAAGTTTTACGCTCTTCATAGCAGAATCAGGGTAGTTCTGGCGAGGGCCCGCTGTTGTTTTCGAGCAACGTGTCTCTCCAATATTCGGCCCGAAATTAAATGTTTGCGGCCTACCCCGGGCGGCATAACCCCGAGACTGTCACATTACATGTACAATTAGATAAATAAACGTAAATGTTTCAGCATTTGTCATCAAAATGTTTAGATAATATGCTGCTTATATTTTTCTGGTTATTTTTATCATCAACCATACTGATTCCGCTGAGAAGTTATTTGAACCTTAAAAACCATTTTAATGTATCAATAATGTCTTCTAGAACTAAGGCAACTCACAAGAAAATGGTGTTTGTACTTCTTCTTAAGGTTAGTTTAGTAGTATGGCGTGCAAAGGTGGGAATCCAACTATGTAATAGGGCTATGTCTGTAGCCAGATTGTCGAAACTCGGCACATCGCCTCGCTGTCAAAAACTTCAAAAGCTCGATGCGATTTTTTTTAAGTTGGGCTCAAACCCTTGTTCCATCTAGTTGCAGAAGCTTAATTTTAATTCATGGTTTGAGTATTAAACTAAATGCCATACTCTTAGGCTTTACTATTTGCTACTTTACCCATATCCAATTTGGTAGTCGAAGCTACTGCTTATTTCCGCGATGCGGGATATGATATTCTTATGTACAAATATTCGACGTGAGTGACTTTGATAGTAATTGTACACAAATTATTTTAGAAAAAAGAAGTAATTGTTACAGTGCCGGCAGGTTGAAATCAATCTCTTTTCTATTAAGCTCCTGAAAAAGTACATGTTCGTTTTGTTTCTCAATCACCAACCGTTTGTATTGATGAAGGCCGTATAATATCTTCCGGGAGCCACGATCCAAGCCAGGGCATTCCTTCTCACCTACTGAGCTATGGTTAATATTAACGAGAAAACAGTTTATGCTGGCTTTAGCAGTGACAAATACAGACTTCATAACACAGTAAACGGACAAGCAAATATTGTGCTGCAAACCTGCATGTTTTACGCACGTATTTTCGACAGTTTCCAGCAACTTCTAAAGACGGCTGGGTCTCGCC
>JAQGAV010003032.1:0-13551 GCA_034691345.1 Phasmarhabditis papillosa | reverse complement strand
CACCTGAGACTAAACGTACCAGGCAGACTCTCATAAGCTACAGTAACCATCACATGAGCGCGCTCCGTTATTAATCAGTGTTGACAATAGAGCATACATTAGTCAACTGTTACTCATTAAAAAAATAGCAATACTTGTTTCATATAAATAATATTATAGAGTGGAACACCTAACGCCTGTCAAGCCACTCAAATCGGAAGCTGTAAGTGAATTTTATTTCTCCTTTAATAAAACAGATTGTGAATTTGCTGGCTTAAGATTTCTCTCTATATGAAATAATATTTTAGGTAAATCCGGCAATACGATTAAGGATGGTCACTACGATTGTACGCAGTTCAATCAAATTTATCGCGAATTTGTGTAAGTATTTCGTTAAACAGTGTGGCGCAATTGCACACCGGCCCGACGAGGACTTCATAATCAGTAGCTCAAACATAACAACTTAGAAAATTCCGGGGCCTTGTAGCTAGTATAAATCAATATACAAATTATGGTGAACTCTTTTACACTATTCAGCCAATATTTAAAGCAAAAACTATTTTATCGGAAACCTAGTTAGTAGAGATTCTGTTATGACTGAAATCTATATCTCACTTACAGTTTCTGGAACACCCGTCTGTCTGCAGGTCGTTGCGTCGATATAGTAACCCAGGTGAGTAAAAAGAATGAAAATTGTTTTGCTAAATCTAAAATACTATACATCGAATATAGTCTGTTTCAGAACCTAGACTGCATCTATGCGCAGTATTGTAAAATTTATCATCAAAAATTTGATGAGCAATTAAATTTTGCAACAGCCCATATTGGATAGGCGAGCAATGTAGACTAAGTTTTGAAAGATAACATAAACAACAAAATAACTTGATTGCACACTCTAAAATGAATTGGAAGAAAATCCTAAAACCAATAACTAATCGAGATCAAGAACTGAAACTTTTGTAAGCATTCTTATTTAGGCCCCTCCAGCAGCAACTACTCCAAATAGTGCCGGAGCCCTTACTCTCGTCTTCTCCATGGCTACAGTAATGTTTGCTCTACTCAACTGAGTAAGGAAGATATAGTATGAAGTATTAGAATATGCTAATACATTATTATATTATTTAGCTAATATTTGTTAATCTTGAAATTTTATTGCTATAATAAATATATTGTTAAGAAGCTGAGTTTGAGAATAGGAACTGGCCTATTGTAGCACCAGATAGCGGATGTTCAGGAGTTATAAGTTAGAATTACAGTAACATTTGACGTCTTAATCAGCAATTGGCGGACAAGCATTTTAGTAATCTGCGAACTTTTAAACAAACTTTGCGATTGTGAATGTTTGATATGCGTCTAATGTTGCAGGCTCAGGGACCAAAATTTTTCAATTGGACCGAGTAGTTCTCATCCATTGCGTCAACCGAGCTTTAAAAACAGCTATTTATCCCTTTAAGAACACCTAAATAGAAGTAAATTGTTGGTTTGTTATATAGAAGTTACTGCTTACTGCAATAAATCTATGTCTTAACCGAATTATGGAGAAAAATGTCTGCTCAGCGCAAATAATACAGACAACTTGTTATAAAGCGATACTGGAAATAAATAAATAAATAATTATTATTCTTATTATTATTATTATATAGAAGTTTCTCTGTTGAAACTGGCAATTTATATTATTCTCAACTAAGCAGTTGCTTACTACAGCTTACATCGTTTTTGCTCTTGTGCAGCTTAGCTTCAGGAAATTCAATTCAATTCTTTTGTTGCATTCAATCGCCATGAGCGTTCGCATTCTTATAGTTAGCAGTTTACATTTAATAGTTACTCTTTTAACTTTTACTTCGCTAATTACAAAAATATAATAAATAAAATTGGCATACTTTCAGAATAAGAATATTTATTCGTTCTTAATAAATAAAGATAATAAATGTTGAACATTATGATTTAATAGTGATGTGCATAGAGAATTGTTGAATGCAATAATTCTAAATGTACCTTTATTAAGTTTTTTTACTTTGTTGTGATTAAAAACAATCATTATTCCCAGTTTTCTCAAACCGTTCAATCTAAATTAGCTATAGTCCGTTTCAAAACCTCGACTCCAAGCATCGTTTGTAGTTAACGTGCCGCCATGACTGGCTTCCCGTTCAAAAGTGCAATTTTACTCGCGCAAAATAGCTCTTTCCCTTATAAAGCCTATAGCCTCATGTTAACTACAAACGGTAAAACAGACTATATATAAATCCCTAAAAACTTTAAAAAAATCATTTAAATAAAAGTTAGACACTTTCTATTTCATCTCTTTTATGTTTTGCGGTTTGTGTTTCATCATTAGTCAGACACAATTATGATGAATTATATCTGAAAAGTGAGCAGGTGTTATATAGCGAAATGCACTCTCTATAGAGAAATATTAAACAATATTATTTTAAAATATACACTTTGTAAACAAAATTGTATCTATCTAACATATTGAAATAACTATATATTAATAAGACTGTTCTTAACGAACTGTAATACCCACTGTCCATGAGCAGCGCTGATTACCGGCCCGGCCTAAAATTTTGAAACTTAGGCCGGGCCGGGCTGGCCGGATATCCACCTCTGTTCATGAGAACTCCCTTGCAAACTT
Organism: Phasmarhabditis papillosa; assembly: GCA_034691345.1. Taxonomy (NCBI): domain Eukaryota; kingdom Metazoa; phylum Nematoda; class Chromadorea; order Rhabditida; family Rhabditidae; genus Pellioditis; species Pellioditis papillosa. The sequence continues at coordinate 10,940 of JAQGAV010003032.1, read as the reverse complement.
AGTTTATAAAGTTATTGAGCTATCTTTTCATGGATGTTCTAACTATTACTTTACATAAGATTTCAAGCAGCCGAATTCACAAATAAAGAAGTAAAATGATTAATTTAAAACACTTTTCCCTTCAAAGTTGGCTAAATACGCATTTTTCTCATTTAAATACGCAAACTACACGGCCTCTCAGCCTGATAACTATTATTGTTATATTTGTAATAATTCTTTCTAAAAATGTCATATTTTGACGTGTCGGCATACTTTCTGCGTGCTAGAAGTGTGAAATCCAACACTTTTGCCACTAAGCCGCGCCACCTCAGAGAAATGCATTTATGTAATGAATTTTGCCCATTTTTAATGCTGAGGAGTCCCTTTCTTTGAGAAAAAACTTGGAACAGCTTCTTTTTTTATTACTTAATTTCCTTTTATTCTGTTATTTTCATAGCCGGCTCCATGTTGAAATAAACGCAATAAACTATTCTTGAAGTAGTTTTGATCTTGAATTCTACCTCAAAGTAGTGTTATTGTAACTAAAGTTGTCTTATTTTCACTACTTTACGAACTAGTCAGGGTTAATTCCGTTTATTCTGAATAAAGCTGCTATTCCCATAGTTTAATATTCATAACTGACCGGCCATATGTCAATTAATGAGTGTTTATGTGTATAAAAATACATATGATATGGAATAAGCACTCGTTAAGTACGCTGTATACAATATCACTAAGAGGAAACGGATCTTCTGACTTAGGGTCTTACTGACTCGCATAAGTTTTTGCTCAAGTTCGAAATTCTAAAACGCTTGTCTTGTTTGCCGCTCAAAAAGAACATGTGATTGGAATTAAAATTATCGTTACTAACCTCACTCCAATGAAGCCCAGAACTCTCAACCAGGGCCCAGGCTGGCCTGTTGAGAGGACTTCTGAATCAAGAAGTTTTCTTTTATCCTTACAAACAAGCAGCATACTATAATCTATATCCAACTATGTTACGTTCCCATAGTGTTCCTAGTTTCGTTATAATTAAGTTCACCAAGAGCAACTGCCTACTACTTTACTTTGTTTGTTTTATACTACTTATATTTAGTTTTAGTATTTATTTTAAAAACAAAGAGTTTTCAAATACCTATTCTATTCGTAGTTACATGCCTATAATTATGTTTTTGGCTTTAAATATGCCTTTCTCTACATAGAAATGCTCTCTTTTCAGCGTTTCTATACAATTCTTATAATTTTCTCGTTTTGCACAAATCAATTGTAAAAAACGGAAATTTTGGCAAATTTGTGAGTTTTTAAAGTTTTTAAAAGGTTATGATAAAAGTTTTAACAACTGACCGAAGCGTATTTGCATAAAATTTCAATTTTATTATTTTTAACAAGTTTTCAAGAGTATTTTTAATTTTTAATCCAAGATTGTCTCGAAAGTACCTTCACAATACTAATAGCTTAGCTTCTCGAAGGTGATCTTCTAATTCCAAAAGTATTTTCAGCATATTTTAAAGTATATTATAATTTTCGCCCAGCACCCCAAACTAACCGAAAACACATGCTTGTGCTTTTCTTTTACAACATCATTGCTAATCCACAAACATAAAGTCTAATCTTAATAATTATTCATTTCTTTCTATATTTTACTAAACTCCCGTTTTCTGCTTATTTTTTGCCTCATTAATCTAGCTTATACCTTCTTTAGCAGATGATAAACGCGCCCCATTCACGCCAACCAAAACGGGCGCGCCCCAATCCTAAACTAGAGTATGGAATAGGCTTCTAATAGAAGATTTACTTTGTTTAAAACTGCTAAAGTAAAGATTTAAAAAGATAATAATGACTTACTAAACCTAGTATTAGCTGATATTGATGATATTGCTCTTGTTCTTTTGAAAGAGAATATATTTTAAGCTTTTAAGGCATGTTGTCAGAGATAGTTATTTTGCTATTTAAATCACCCATACGGTAACCCGACAGGTCACGATATTGAAATATTTATGGAACACAATTATATATAGTCTATATCAAGATCTAGGTTTCCAGTGCAGTAGGGTTGGGCGTCTTGGCACGTTTTACCCCACCCGGTTTCGGGTTGAAACGGGCAGGGGCAAAAACGGGTTTTCGGGTTGAGCTCAAACCCGAATTTCAACCTGGGTCTCGTTTTTTCGGGTCGAGCTGCCAAACTCTACGGTGCAGTATCCTGGAGAGAGGCAGTGTTAGCTTAAAATGAATGTAGTTTTGAAGAAAATCCCACTCCATCAATGTTATATTCTATCTTATTTAACACTGTTTTTTACAGGAAACTGCAGTTTTAACATATCTATTGATGTAGACTATAATTATTAAGTTTTACTTCGAAATAACTAAGTTTTGTCCGAAACCCGACCCGAATATAAATGAACTAGTGTATAACTCTTTCTTAACAAATTGTGAATTTCTTCTCTGAATCTAACAATTTCCCATTGTAATTAACTCTTTACTGCGTTCCATGTGCTAAGCTCCGCAACCAATTGAGTAAAACATTCAGCATATTCTGTTCATTCGAAATAAAAGAATTCCATCATGAATTAAGACCTTCTGGAACCTTAGATTACTTGACCAGATATCATATTCAAAATCTCGTCAAAAACCAAATTTGTTATAAAGAAGAAATGTGAAGTGCAACTATAGTTGATTCCGAAATTCCCGATAGGGAGGTTCCCCAACGCTAACATGGCTCAGCGGTCTAGGGGGTCTGCTTAATGCTGGACTTTTGTATTTAGTTTTGTTTTTTGTGTTGGTAATCACATTTTCATTTAAAGTAGCTGAGATCTTACAATTTTTCAATTTTACAATGTATTTACTTATGCCTATCCACGTATACCTAACTTCTTAGATTATTCGATTTAGGTAGTTTGTCATTAGTCCACATTGTCAGTAGGGAGGTTAACTATGGAGCGCGAGCTAAGGGTTAAGGCCTTTATGGAGGAGTATTCTAGAATAGTACAATTGTTCGATGATATTATTTCTATGAAGGTAGTTATGGAAGTAAAACTAGTTAAGGATCATCACCCTTAACCTTTTTACATTAAATATTCAAGAAATGAACCTGTATCACGGATAGGGCGGTTTTCCGAATGATTTCCAAAAACTTTTCCGAAGCCCCATCTTAGTCAGCAATGACCCCATAAAACTTTATTCAATATATATTAGATTTGTAGGAATCTATGATGAGATTAGAAACGTATATGATTATAATGGTTTGTCAAGTTGCTGGCGCAATGATTGTGAGTTTTACTTATTAGGAATAAAGTTTCTTCCCAGCCAAAGATAAGTATCCTCTCGTAAACTAAATAGTTGTGGAATGTGGATTCTTTACTGTTTACGCCCTAGTAAATAGTAAAGAATCTTTTTTTAGAGTCTCTTTTTTTATAATCCGGAATCCTTCTCATTAGGAACAGGTTATATATTGTGATATCATGCACCTGGTTATCCGAACGTTTATAGAGGAATTATTACACTATTAGACTAACTAAATATTCAGTCATATAGTCATTGTACTATATTCAAGCTACACTTTATTACCCCTTTAACGAAATCCTCCCCACGTCAAAATCATACCCATCGAATAAAAATTGAAGATTTCAATCGATCCTAAAAAATGTGCTTATCGAAGCAGCTTAGGTTTTTCGACTCCGTTATTCAACCTCTATAGGTAATATAAAGGATAATATGGCAAGCCGGCCAAAATTTTTAACAGGGGCCTACTTACTCCGGGTAGTAAATTACAGTAATCCTTTACTATGAACATCAATTCTTGACTGGTCGTGTTAACTGGGAATTAGCATAGTCTTAGGAACACATTACATCTAACTAATTGACATTTACATATATTAAGGGGTGTTCTAACAGAATTCACTTAGTTAGGAAGAGGGGTAACATTATAATAAACGTAGTCATATTACAGTATGAATCATAAGCTAGGTTTCCAGCTCAGCATCCTGTGGCCGCTGTATAGAAACGCCCAGCTGGGTGCCCGGGCGGCTTTTCGCTGCCCGAGCAGTTGTCGATTGTTGCCCGGGAGAGCTAAAAACTGCCTGGGCGTTTCTACGGCCGGTGGGGAGAAACGGTGTTATATTATATAAAAATGAATGTACTTTTAGGAAAAGACTTCCAATCCACATATTTTACATTTCATTTCACCTAACACAGTTTTTCTCTAGTATAAACTTAACTAAACTTATTTTAGGCTGGATGTATATTTTTTCTTTTTCGATTTTGTCATTCGCAAACGCAAAGAGGAGAATACGAGCTCGAGCACAGGTAATTCAATGAAATCTTTTTTTGTTCGCATAGATATTGATTTGCTGCAGCTGATATTTTAAGGTTACCATAAACAAAACATTCCTAGACTTAAGAAAAAAGAATCAGAAAAACCTCAATTATAGTCTAAAATCCAACGATTACATTGACCGCTCCATCATCACTGTAACAGTACTCCCGCGTCTCCAAAAACTGACTCTCTCTTACAGAGACCAAACTATAGTCGGATTCAAAAGTTTCGGATTCGGCCGTGTTAATAAGCAGGAGTTTTGCAATATTTCGTCTGAGTAAGGCAGAAAGAAAGCAGGTTTGAAATCTGCCAGCATACACGGCCTCATTACTTTTGTATCTGACTATAATTCTTTGCAGATTTGAGCGACATCCTCCAATACCTCCGCAGCCCAAGGGATCGGCGTAAGAGTTCACAGGTAGATTTATTGTTGTCTCTTAAATCATTTCACCATATAAACTATTTGGAAAAACTGTTCTTTAAAGAATGCGAGAAACATTAAATTAATCCTTAAACACAAGCCGGAACCGAATGGTTTCCAATTGTCAAAAAGGGACTCCGTGTTGTTTCCTAAATTATAATCTTTACCATAGGCTAGGTATCCAGCGTATTTTTCTGGGGGTAGCGGTATTGCATAAAAAACGCTCACGTTAAATAACATCGGCTCTTTCCAGGATACTCCCCTGGAAACCTAGTCCTTTACACAGTCTCTAACTAAAGTCAGATCAGAAAGTATCAGATTAGAAAACTCGTCGTATTCAGAGCCTTATTAACAAAGTGTGTGTATACAATGCTACAGCATTATAAAAATGCTTGCAATACGTCTATTTTCAGAAAACCGCCGAATCCGGTCAATCCCGTACTGTTCGGTTCTCCATAGATACTCCAGAATGTACTTCCATAGATGTATCCACAATTAATACTCCTTCTAAAAACTCTCTTTCTTCTAATGATACATTAACTTCTAAGAAAGATACAGTATGCCACAGTCCTTCTGGTAAGCCTACAGTAACCCGATACAATCCTGTAGATAATACCGTAACCCGGTCCCACCCCATAGATCATACAGTACCCAAAACCCCTAAGATGTTTCTCTCCTATCATGTTTGCAATGAAATTGATGATGCTCTGGTTAAAATGTCTTTTTCTAAATCTGCTCCCTCCTGTTTCGAGTCCCCAGTCTCCGGAACCGGCTTCTCCATAGAGCGGGACTCCGACGGTTCCATACCGACAATTGACAGAACTATAAGTGAGAACTCATTGCTCATTATTAAAAGATTGTAGTATTAATAACGTTATATTATTTTGTATTTAACTATTTAGGTGTTGAATGAATTGTGAAAATTGTAAATCTTTATTTTACAATGAATTGTCTTAAATAATTGGGTAATCTCTTTAAAAGAGATAAAATGGTCAGGCATACTAGATAAAAGTGATAACCATATTTTAGTAAAGCTTCTTTCCTGTATCACTCGTATCACAATACTAGCATATTTCTTCGGCGCTGGGTTTCGCCGATTCATTCCGAATTCTTCTAACCAAATGATGGACGAAGTATGGACTGTTGTTAGCCAGGCCTTCTGAAGCTACGGGAAGTGGTAACTACAGCCTCAAATCCTCGACGATTCAGAGACGGCTTCTCTAACCAAATGACTAAAGCAACGAATACTAGTTGTATTTTAGAAGAATATATTTTTGATGTTTCCTAGAATTTAGAGACTGTAAAGTTTTGAAGTTATTTAAGTTCGTTCATTTGTTTTTCGAAACACGAGATCACAGATTTTAGGAGCGAGGTAGTGAAACGAGGGAAAAAAGGAAGTAGGACTTCATAGCATAGCACCCAGGGAGTGGAGGCGGCGAATCAGAACGAATTTGCTAGATTTCTTTCTTCTGGGGGATTCGAACTATCGCCCTCTAGCATATGAGGCGAAGCTTTTAACCACTGGGCCACCACGACCCCTTTGTAAGTTTTCGAGAACTTAAAAACCACTTTAACCAACCCTAGAAGCGGCTTCAGTATAGTGAGGCAAACGTTGCTTCGAAGTTCTCAACACCCCAGACCAAACAGTGTTCCCCCATAACTGTGATTATTGGCTCTGTTAGTGTGACTGTCGTTGCACTGGAAATGGGTCAAGCAAGAGACCTTGACTCGTGTTCGGTGCGCGCGCAGCTACGGACATTCACTTAGTAAGATAACATTCTGTGACCAGTTATGTCCCGCCGACATATCGCAAATAGCCAACCGACTTTACTGACGCCCCGCGGCGAAAACCAAGCCCCAATGCTAAAACGTTTCGGGACTTTCAACAGAACATCAATTTCAACACTTAGATCTAGATCCACCATGAGTGGAAAAATTCAAATGTCCAACCGATAACGCTGGATAACAGCCGTAAGATCACGTTTCTATGTTTATATTCATAATTGTTAGTATTTAGAGTTCACTACTCTTATTCTTTATATCATTCTATTTTTGAGGTTCCAAGCTGAATAACACTAACTATAGTCTATCCCAAGACCTAGGTTTGCAGCGCGGTATCACGAGCGGGTTGCAGTGTTATATACAATGAATGTAAAATCAGTCGACGTGGTGCGTTTTCTCCAAAAACATTCATTTTTTATGACACTGCGCCCCGCTCGTCATACCGCGCTGGAAACCTAAGTCTTAAGATAGACTATAAAAGCTCAGTCAACCAATTTCATTTTTACAAGCTACAGCTAGAAAGGACTTTATATAATATCGGTTTTTCAATGAGATTTCTGCTTCATTATCTTCATTTCAAACGTAGAAAAAGTTCTTGTAAGTCTCAACATGTTACAAACTAGCATTCATTGTTTTCTACTTTTCTCTTATAACCAACTCTGTCAAATAAGGCATTAACACCCTTACTATAATTATTACAGTGTTCTGAACCACAGTAATTCGAAATGATCTTGATCTATAAACGTCCCCACACATTGAATCCGATAGTTTTCCGGTCTTCTACAAAGCTACGGTACAATTACGGATCTCTCCTTAACGGCTAATGTAGTTTTACGTTTTTCTCCGTTCATCTAAGTGCATTCTCCTTCATAAGTCCGCTTCGGTTAAATTAGCTGCAAACTTAATGGTTTAAGCACGTTTGGAGGTGTTTTTATTCACAAGACGCGCTCTAATGTTATCCTCCGAATGTACTAAGAGGGACACATCCTAGCGAAAGTCAAACAGACCAGAACAGCCCCCTAAACGAGCTGTTTTAGCTAGAAAACGACGTACAGAGAATAGATTAAACTATTGTACAAATGTATTTTTTATATTAATATTGTTAGAATCATTTTTTTCTCGAAAATTCTTCGTGTTTCAGCTATTAATTCCGGAATGTTTGGATTAGTTCCAGTACCTTTCAGTATCGTTCAGTATGTGGTTGCACGAAACAGGATTTGTAGTTTTGTCAGAAACAATTATTATAGTATACGGTTGGATAACTTCTAATTACTGTAAAGTTTACCAATGGAAATTTGATAGATTTTGAACATATTGGATGAATTTCGCATTAAACGAACTTTTGGTATCATAGTTCAGAATTTGTCCATTTAAAGCAGGATACTCATTGAAACTGTTGAAAACTGCCGTTAATTTTGAGTTTAGAATAGAATGTGTTTCTAAAGATAGTCAACTGAAATCTTCAACGTAAAGTTTTCGTACTTGGGTAGGAAATTTGTGACTTCAAAGAGTCTTGTCCAGACCCATATTACATAGTAGAAGAGTTGGGCGTTAGGGCTCGTTTTTCGAAAAACGAGCTTTTTAAGTTTGTTCCTTTCAAGTTTATAACTTTTGATATAGAGCACAGACTCGGATGAAACTTATTGACAATCAAGAACAGGTACTAATACATATAAAATCCAACAATTAGCTTGATTCATCCAGTAGAACGTTAGTTTCAGAAACGGGCCAGCCTTTTCCCAACCTTGCTTCAATATACTACCAATGTTAGAGAAGTTTTCCTTCTGAAGTGGGTTTGGCAATAATATTTGGAACATTATGAACAAGTTTTGTGTTTGTATAGCTGTTGTGTATTTCCTTATTCTTTTATGTTTTTAAACAAAGAGAATACAAGCAGTTTTTTAGTTTATTTAAGTAGTTAGAATACTAATAGACAATCTTTGTGAGCTTAAAATCATTGTATTTTAAGTAGTTTGTGTATGAAACCCAACTGCACTTATTTTTGCAACTCATCAAGGGTCAACGTTCATTTTTGAATTTTTACAAAATTTCAACTCTTATTTGATATATGAATACTTATTGTTAGTAAGGTTAACTTCATATGGTACATTAGTTTTATTGAATATCAAGCATAGAATAAATGGTAAAACTGATTACTCAGTCCAACCTGATCCGCATTCAACAACCAAAGTAAGCCTATATTTCTATATTATAATAATTTTTGTGACAGTCAAACGTTACCAAAGAGTACTAACTGACACTTATTCTGATTGTAAGTATTTTCTAACTAAATAACCTTGCTCCTTGATTCATTCTCTGTTTTTTCCCCTTTTCTGACCTAGTTCTCCCTATTTCTTGTTACAATCATTAGTTCATTTTCTACATCTTTTTTACATTCCAATTTTCGTTCGATCCTCTCGATTTTCTGTTAATTTCGTAACGAATTTTGTAATTCTCGAACAGTCACAAATTAACCTACATCTTATAGTTTTTATGAACAGTCGAATACGAGGCAGATCATTTTACTTACTGATTTACTCGATTTGTTCCTATAAAGCTTGATATGAACCCAAGGATTCCTTACGAAAGTAGATTTTAGTGATATAGAAACGAAAAAGACTGATGACAATCGAATAGTAGACCGAGGCAGGCCCAAAAAGATAGTTAAATTTTCATTGAGTGCTTGACCAAACTTAAACATTCCAGTAACGTTTAACGACGAGATTTCTGACAACTAAACTAATAAGCAAATAGTTAAACCTTTATATTATTACTAAGAAGCTAATCTCGGTCTTGACTACCAACCCCTACCACCCTACCAGATCTGTGGTTTTCATTAATCCCGCCCACTAGTCAGTCCTTTGAATACAGTCCTTTAGTTAGCCTATAGTATCTCTCTAAGATACTATATATTCCTTTTCATCTTACTAGAATATCCTCTTTGTCTCTGCGTTCTCTTTTCTCTCGCTGGCTGAATATCCCTGACCTTTTCCTACTGATTACATCACTCCTGTTGCCTCACTGGAATCCTCAATCACCTTAGCCAAAAAGTACTAAACTATATAACTTTTATTATATTTGTTTTTTATTAACTAAATAAAAGTTTTACTGTTTTTATTATTTATTACTAACAATAAGTAGACCTACCTTGAGAATATTAATCCATTTAAGAATTGTATTCTAGTCGTAATAGAGCCAGTGAGCTGGCTATAATCTTACAAGTCAGAACGTTTTGAAAACGGGCCGGCCCTTTCTCACCATTAAATTGTACAATATTCTAACTAAATATCCCACTTCAAGTGAAAAATGTTTGAACCAATCCATTCTATCATATCGTGTCATTTGCCCGAATCACTAAAGCTTCGAATTATATCCAACGTTATACATAATTACAACCTGCATTTCACCTCCTTTTAGCATAGGCAATGTCCGTTTATAATCCGCTAAACACCGTACATTATCTCCATTCACAACAATATCTAAACCTTATGCAATTATGTTCAGTAACACTTTCACTATTTCTGTATACAACTATTCACCTCGAGACCTAGAGGTTGCGTCCTTCACACAGGTTAAACTCGCAGTTACCGTATACTTTCCCTTCGCGAAACTCAATGACCATATTGAGGTATTATCGAGAGCGACCTCAGTTTTGCGATATAGGTATTTTTTGAACCTATTGAAACCAATTTCCCCCGTATTTCTCAAACTTTTGGCTGAAAGCTTGCTAATATGAGTCATTAGTTCGGGGAATGTATCTGACTAATGCGCAAACCGTAAAGTTAAGAAAAAGGGCCCAGATCCCGCTTAGAGTGTTGGTCATAGCTAAGTATTGTGAAAGATTGAAATCTTATTTATAAATGCATGAATACTTGGTTCAGTTTTGTTATTAAGTCTACTTTTTTATTAAAACAATGTTTTAGAAAGCCCATTTTTAATATTACATTGAACTCACATAAAAAACAAACATAAAACTTAATAGTTAGAATATTACCTTAGAGACCTCCCATTAAATATATATTATAAATATTTTATCTATTTCTTTCTAAACTCTTATTACATGTGTTTGGTTTGGATAATCGTTTGTTTCTCTATAAATCGTTTGCTTTTAATGGCAGACTACTGTCATTAATGCTACTTGAACTACAAGGAAAGTGAAACAAAAGTATTTAGCTAATCTTACAGGTTACATAGTATTGTTTTCTAAAGAAACTATAGATTTGTTCTTGTTTTAATGGAAAGTTTATCTTTTGTTTAGAGATTTCTGAACTACTCATGTAACCGTTTAGATAGATTTTAGAAATTATTTCTGTATGTTTATATAGTCAGATTCAAAATTAATACTGTCGTGTTAAAAAGCAGGAGTGTCGCAATATTTTGTCTGAGTAAGGCAGAGCGAAAGCAAGTTTGCAATCTGCTGATACCGCGCGCGTAGAATGCAAGCAG
>JAQGAV010003031.1:0-13561 GCA_034691345.1 Phasmarhabditis papillosa | reverse complement strand
TCTGCATATCCGTTCTAATAGCTTGACTGCAACCGTCGTTTATAGTTAACCTGCTCCAATAACGGGCTTCCTAGAGAAAAAAGCAATTTTTTGAATTCAGCACTTTGGAATGGAAAGCCCGTCAGAGCGGCACGTTAACTACAAAAGGCGCTTGCAGTCTGGGTATTAAAAGAGACTATATATTTAAATAATGATATAACGTGTAGCAAGTTTATGATCAACAGCATTGGCAACACGAACGGCTACGGCATCTAAACTGCACCAAATGTATATACAACGATATTGGCGAGGTAAGGTTAAAAACAAATATGTTCATTAGTACATCATAGACGGATAGATACCTTGCAGGGGTATACGGTCAGTTTTGCGAAGGAGCCCCGATACTATGGGGTAATAGACTGCAATATAAACAGATTAACGCTCCAGTGCAACATTCGCAGTCCTTTCTGTAAGCAATTATACCCCCGAATGGAGAAACCGTCTAGCAAATGGTGATTCCCACTTTCAAAAAGTGGGATGGTTGAATCTGATTAATTTATCCAGTACTATTATTATCTGCAGGATTGAATTCTTCATGATAGAACGACTGTTTACCAAATTATCCAACCTGGGCCCGGGACGAGCCGCCGACTTTTTTCAGGGCCCGGCCCGTACCGTGCTGGCCCGTTGGAGGGTTTGCTATTTACTGTCATGAGGCTAATATCACTGGGCGATCCTTACCAATTGTTTGTAAAGTATTCTCTTTCAAGCAAACCCAAAATTATAGCCGGGGAAAGTAAGGCAAAATGGGCCTTTACATTTTATAACACAACTGTGCCGCATTTTGTGCGTCCCGTTTAACAAGTAAATCCTGTCCACGTGAATCGACACGTGGAGTTTTTATCCTAATTGATTGTTTTATCGTTGTTAGTGTGTTCTTAATATATTGTGTGGTTTATTATTTATCTATGTTTTAAGTGACTTTATAAATATATTATTGATAACCTTTGTTCGTGTGAACTATAAATTTCCTCTGGACATCCTGTGTAGGGTCCAACTTAAAGTGTATTCATTTATCCTTGTGTAAGGATTATTTGTTACACATCGCAATAACTATATGACTTTGTGTTTATTTGATATTCAAATGGGAAGTAGTAGTGACTAAGTCAAAATCCAATAACAAATTTCATAATAAAATTAACAACATAATTAGTTGAGTTTTTTTCTGCGACCTCTGTGTTTCTCTTGTTTGGGTGTTCTTCGTTGACCTCTTCTGTTCCTTGTTCCTTCAAGAACATAGACTCCGCCCCCCATATTCCTCGCCGCAAACACCGCACCTTATTTGTCCTCATACTCAGCTGAACACAGCCTAACTCATCATTGTCTATCCTTTTGCTCCTTTAGTTAGTTTAGACTATTTCCTTTTATAGGCTAATGAAAACCGCCTCCACCGTTCTAATAGCTTCGACGCTGGCGCTAGCTGTTGCAGCCCATCGACAAGCAGCACGAAATTGTGAGTTACTGCTACATTGGTAGAGCTAAATAATATTTGTCATCACTATGTCAAGCAATATGGCTTACAAAAAATTTCAAATATTTCAGCGTTTACTAGCAATATAAGTAAAATGAATGGTCAGTCTTAGGTTTCTCTTTTCTTGCAAAAGCATAGTTATATTTGTTATAATTTATAAACTCCACATGGCAAGTAAAATATCAACTGCTCAAATAAGTATATATTGACTAATTGGTCACGCAACACCGCCAATGTTGACTTTGAGCTGTTTTTCAACGCGCAAAAACTAGGCGCGAATAGTGCTGTGTTCACGAAATTCTGCTCCAGGCAGGTCCAACCAGGAGAAGATCAGTCACGAGAATGTGTATAATTCAAATGTAATACTATCCGGTTTTTCGATAGAGAAATTGCAAAATAACTTTCTCACAGAAGCAGTTTGTAAATATCTAATAATCTAATGCCCACTGTTTATTGATCTTTGATCCAACGACGATCTTTAAAGATGACCCTCTATAATCTAAATTACTTTGACCTCCTGTTGCGTAATGTATGACTAACAAAGCCCAAATTACTACAATTAACAAAAAATAGCATAGCTGCATAACACATTGCAGCCTTATATGATCAAAAGATCAAAAACCATTCTCTAAAATATAACTAGTGTAACATAAACAAGAAGATAAACTTTAGTTTGAAAGAAGATCAATTGAGAAGTTATTAGATGCATAAATATTAAATAACTTTAGATCCAGCGGACTATGCTCAAAAGGATTTCGTCCATGTAGCTAGAACACAAGCAAAGACCGACTACATTCGACCTTGTTATTTTACCAATTGGGCCCACTATCGGTAGGCAACTTGCAGATATGTAGATAAACTTTAAGCATTTTCAGACAAGGCAGGGGAAAATATCTACCAGAAGACTATGTCACCGGGCTCTGTACACATATTCTCTTTGCATTCGGATGGATGAATCCTGATTTCACAGTACGGTAAGGTATTTTAGCTTTCCGGAGAATCACAAAAAGAGTAGAAAAGTAATGTTTCTTATGAACAATATCTTCAGTTCTCAGTTTATACTAAATATTTTTTCAGCGCATATGACGATGCAGATCTTCCAAGTGATTGGGCTGGTGCTGGTATGTACAACAGAGTGAACGCTCTGAAGAAAACCGATAAAAATCTGAAGACTTCATTGTCTGTTGGTGGTTGGACTTTTGGAACACAGCTGTTCAAGGTAACACTGTTTTAATAATATAGGACTATAGGACTATTTAAATGAGAATAACATCACCTTTAGCCAGAGCACCCTCTTCAACATATGCACGCGCTAAACTGTCGTAGCACATAAACAAGCACGCAACCACTTCAAAAGATCAAATCAAAAAACTAAGAAAACATAATTGAATAAGAAAGTCATACCCGAAATTTAATTAAATCTTGTTCAATAAATCATAAACCCAATAATATTTGTAGGAAATGTCCACAACTCCAGAAAGAAGAAAAACTTTTATTGACTCTGCCATAACTTTTGTTAGAAAGTGGAACTTTGACGGTATCGACATTGATTGGGAATACCCATCTGGACCAGACGATGTTAAAAACTATTCGGCTTTTATAAAGGTTAATAGTTAAACAATTCATAACTTTGCGGATTTGTCTAACATTTCATGGCTGCTAATAACTATAATTTCTGTTTTTAGGAACTGAGGGAAGCTTGTGATGCTGAGGCCAAGATTTCCGGAAAACCGCGACTATTGGTCACAGCTGCCGTTTCTGCGGGAAAATCGACAATTGAAGGCGGATACAATATTGCTACGGTTGCACCGTACTTTGACTTTATTCTGCTCATGAATTACGATTTCCACGGAGCTTGGTCTTCAGAAATCGGTTTCAATTCCCCATTATATGGTCGCCAAGATATGCCAGAAGCAGAGAAAGTCTGGAATATTGTAAGTTTATAGGGGTAGGAATTTAGAAACTAAGTATTAAGTTATTAAAAAACTATTAAACAGACATCCTTGAACGCTGTACTTTATTTTACTTGAAGCCGTAATAGAAACATTCTAAGATTTTATTAACTGGAACTTCTAGGACTGGGCAGCGCGCTACTGGAACGAACAAGGAATGCCCAAAGAAAAGATAATTATTGGCATCCCAACTTACGGTAGAGGTGGGTCACTAAATACGCTTTGTAAATGCATAATTTATATTTAGGTTGGACTATGAAAGATCCTAGCAATCCTGCTGTTGGGACACAGGGGTCTCCAGCAAGAATAACTCAGTTTACCCAAGAAGCTGGAGTTGCATCATATTACGAGGTTAAACATTTTACAAAATCCTATTGCTAAGACAACAATTTAGATTTGCGAAATGTTAGCTCGGGGAGCAAAACGATATTGGCACGCAGAACAACAAGTGCCTTACTTAGTTGACGGAGACCAGTGGTGGAGTTATGATGATGTAGAATCTATCTCAAATAAGGTACATAAAATAACAATTTAAATAATAATTTGCTTTCACTTCCAGATGGCATATATAAAACGTGAGCAATATGGAGGAGCCTTTGTCTGGACTCTTGATTTCGATGATTTCAATGCAAAATGCTCCAATTCTGAGGGTCAGCTTTATCCTCTGATTTCGGTAATTGCCAAAGAACTTGGAGGTATAACTATACCTAAGGTAGCAATCTATTGAGCAGAACTTGATTAAGTCTTAGTTTTAGAAAACTCCCCCACCAACACCAATTCTGCCAGAAACACCGCGACCTCCTGTCGTGCCTTCTCAACCTGGTACATTGCCACCGGCACCTCCTCATCTCCAAACAACTACTACCAAAGTAAGTGTACTTAATATATTCTTTTGTATCTAGATGTTTTTAGTCAAGTGTAACAACCACCACTGCTTCGCCACTCAACCTGGATAAACTATGCGACGGACAACCGGACGGTTTCCAATCTCTCAAAAACAACTGTAAAAGTTTCTTACTTTGTTTACAAGGTAATACTTTCATTAAATACTTGATGCAAATTGTTTTGAAGGTGTTCCATTTGTGATGTCCTGTCCTGCCGGTCTTCACTTTGCTGCTAACAAGGGTTACTGTATTCTAGAGAAAGAATCAACTTGCCAAATATCCTCGACGACTGTACCACCGACAACTCGCAAATCGCCAGGCGACAGTAAGTTATGAACTGAATAAGCTTTGCATTGGGTCAAATTTTGCACACTTTGGTATTGTGTGTTTGTATGCCACAGCCCTAAAGGCATATATACTCGCACTTTTGTTGCCAGTAGTATTGCTTTTTATTATTCAGAACGAAAAGTTATCAAAATTCTATTGATATAAAAAATAAAAAAA
This sequence comes from Phasmarhabditis papillosa, assembly GCA_034691345.1. Classification (NCBI taxonomy): domain Eukaryota; kingdom Metazoa; phylum Nematoda; class Chromadorea; order Rhabditida; family Rhabditidae; genus Pellioditis; species Pellioditis papillosa. The sequence continues at coordinate 8,711 of JAQGAV010003031.1, read as the reverse complement.
CCCGGCAATATTTTAAAGCATTTCGCATTAAGGACATCACTGGCAGCACATGCTCGGGTTACTGTAGCTCATATATTCTAAAACCGAAAACCATACTTGTATGAGGAGTTTCACCTTAAAGGAACTGTGATACGGTTTTTCACATAGCGTCCGAAAAGAAAGAGAATTTCTCTTTTCTTAAGAAGTCCTAAGGAAGTATATACCGAAAATTGTTTGCATTCGTGATATTTGGGTTCAAAGATGCGCCTTCCCATTCATTTTCGTTCATTTTGGCTCGGGTTACTGTAGCTTTCCTCGCGACGGCGCCTGCTTTTGTTAAAAACAGCGTAATTAGGTTCAAATTCATTATTTTCCTATCATCTATAAACAGTTTTACTACAAATGTTTAGCTCTTTCAAGCAAAATAGACCAATTGAATACTTTTTATTACGATATCAACGCCAGGAATAAAATATAGACTACAACCCGAACACAGTGAAAGAAACAAAATTTCAGAAAATTGATTTTAGAATTGAAATAATCGTAGTTTATTTACTCCGTTTTCATATTTTAATTACAAAAAAGTAATACTTTTGGAGGAATATTTGAATTATACCAATTGCTCATTACCATGTCAAAGTCCTTTCAAACGTGCTTAGTAGCTTTGAGTAAAATTATAGAAAGGTTTTTATATTTTCGAACTTGCTTTTCATTCTCTATTATAAGAATAGGCCGCATTTTATGCAAAGGGTGCGCGGTAAAATGATTCCGCTCCTTGGGTGAGCTAAGCACAGGGTATCTGTAATTTCAAATTATCTTAATTGCTCAAAATCAATAATAAAAAATTTGATCTTTATACGTAAAGGCAGAATGAATATTCTTCTATTGTGGGTGTACCGTGCTCTTAAAATGTTGACCCAGAATACAGTTTAGTAACCCCACGTTACACTGGACTACAATAAACATAACTTTACAATATGTTTAGAATTCCAATGTGTTGCTGATGGATTCTTCGGTGACGTTAACAACTGTCAGAAGTTTATTAGATGTGTAAATGGTGTTGGTTATGCTTTCGACTGTCCCTTAGGTGAATCTCAATTAAAGTACACTTATCCTTTAAACAATGCGTATCTTCAGGTCTTTCTTTCCATGACGACTCGAAAATGTGCGACCATCCCGATCCATCAAAATGTGCTGGCGTAAACTGATGAAAACAAACAATTAACTTCAAAACCTCATACCTCAAGAATAAGCTCTTTCTGACCAATTTTTTCTTTGTCCATGTAAAATGGACTATATTTGTATATAACAATAATAACTTGCGAATTACTGGTTTTATCTACTCTCAGTATTAGAATAAATAATTTTTCTCAAACGTTTGTAAATTTTGAAATTCAATCAACCGTGGCAAAAACATTTTTGTTTTCTTGGGTTTTTAACAGGATGACTAACAGAGAATCAACCTGATATTTCATATCTTTGCTTGTTTACATGAAATCTCCAGTCTACACTCATCATCCCAATTGTATTCCACACCACTCGAAGCTTTCTTCCTTTTTCACTGCCCTTGGGCTTGGACAGAACTTGATCAGCCTCAATTGGCTTACCGACAAGTGGACTGAATGGCGGCGACTTGTCCTTTTTCCTGGTTAGCCTAAAAAGTAGCTAAAATCGGATTTGTTATCGTGCCGCTACAGTCTTCATGACAGTGTATAAAGTGATCCTATCGAAATTCAAAATAGTCAGCATTTTTACATATTTCCAATCCTTTAAAGCTTTCTTTCACTACCTGATTGGTTGTGGGGAGTTCAATCTGAGAAAGTTGAATTTCTACACCGACTTTGTGACTTAAATTGTCCACTTCGCGCATCATAAACCGCTTTTGCATGCGCATTGTACTTGCGCGTATTTCTATCGCTTTACCACAGGCCATCACTATTGAAAGATGACCTACAAAGCGGGGGGCCCAGGACACAAAACGGTGAGATGCGAGAAATGGGGCCAATCGAATACTCACTAAAACTGGGTGCTATCACACGATATCATTAGCCCTATAGATCCACCCTTATCCTACCTTCTGAAACTTTCCTTAACTTTTTCTGATTGACCTTCGCCTCTATCCGACAAGTTATCTTGCTTTACTCATTAATCAAACTTTACCACCCAATGCTAGTCTGAAACTTTAATTCCATAAATTGATGTAACCACTTTCTATTAAAAAAGAACTAGCCCTGTCTACAGCCCTAGAATTACGTAAACAGTGACTAGATCTTACATAAAATACAGGAAATACATCTTACATTCGGGGTTTCTAGGCTGACCAGCCAGATAACAGTTAGCCACCGCCATGACTAGTTTTTCACCAGTTTCTATCTATTATAACTTTTATTATTTTCTTAGTCTCTTAATGTATTTATTTATATCTATCTACGTAAAAACTTATTTGCAACTCTGCAACTTTGCAATTTAATTCACTTGATTTTAATCACAATTGTAATTGTCATTTCTAATCGTGGCAGAAATACATAAGTCAATTATTGTTTGTTAGATCTTCAGACTTAATCGTTTCTGCCTCATGCGCATATTCGGCCGGTTTATCTTGTTCCATTAAGTCTTTCTTTGTGAAAGCCTCTATGCAATACATACAAAAATGATTGCGTAATTTTCCTCCCTTGTTTAGAAAATTCTGTTTGTATTAAGAAACGATTTACAATTTGTGGAATAGAACCTCATAAGTTTGATAGTCGTTCACAAATCGTTATTGTTCTTCTATGATCAACACAAAACTAATATATTTGGAGAAAACACCTGGTACTTGGAAACCGTTCAAGGAATGCCGCTTTTAATTATTGTTTACTTCTTGCGCATAATATATATGAATAGAAGGCGGATATCTGTCACTTATTCTATCTGTTCATCATGCCGTCCCTACTTTGACCTTGTTGCGTTTCCAGCCCTTTTGATTGAATCGTTGACAATTTGCTGTCGGCTATTCACTTTAGATCGTAAAATGATACTTTTAAATAATACAGCTGCTCTTATTTAAATTCTCCATGATTGTTTTTAGTTACCTTTTTGTTTACAGGCAATGCGGCTAACTACCGCGCTGGTGCTCTTTTTGGCTGTCGTTTGCTGGGCTGAGGAAGTGACTGAAGAAACAGCCAAAGAACCCTTTGAACATGCCAATCTTGATGCTGCTATGAGTGCACCCGCAAAGACAGTAACTGCTCCAGCTGTACCGAAACCACAGCCTGAGCCACAACCAGAACCCAAGCCCGAACCTACTGCCTCTAAGGAACCAGAACCAACTCCCGAGCCAGAACCAGCCATCAAGTTCGATAATATTGCCTCCGAAGATTATGGAGATGTTGTCGAACAGGTTAGCCGGAACAATTATCATTTCAAACGCCGCATAACACAGTTAGACCGTTAATCTAACAATAAACTAGTTCCATATTTATCAGTAATGTAATTAATTTCAGAAAAATGTGCCTGACGCGGTAGATGACGAAATCATTTCGACCTTAGTAGACAGGTTCTTGAACACTGGATCACTCGAGGTTTCAAAAAGTCTACCATTATAAATGGCAATTTGCATTTAGAACAAAAATGCTCCAAAGTTCGCGAATCCTGCGGTTCAAGCTCTGGTAAACAGTAGCGACTATTGGAAGACCGAAAACTTGAAGGTAAACTTTAACCCTTAAAATAACCAACCTTATTGTTTCTACAGGAAGCCGGTTCATTAAAAGATGAAGAAATGCTCAAGAAATGGATCGACGGTTATCAAACTGAAGCACAAAAAGTATAGTTTTTGAAACTAAGATTAATCGAACAAGATGTTAAATATCTTATTGACATAACTTAGGTTCTTAAAGAAGTTGCCGCTAGTAGCTGGAGATACTTTTCAAATGCTTCACCGCAATTGAAAATAGCATTAAATGAAGCTGAAGAGGTACATAATTATTTAAATGCCTTATATATCACACAACATTAAACAGGTTAGCGCACTATTTGTGAGAGCATCTTCGATGCAAGCTAAGCAATTTGACATGGAATCAGTAAAGGATCCACAATTGAAGCGACTTCTATCCTTCATTACTTTTGAAGGAATGTCTGCTCTCAGTGCTGAAAGCTATTCTGAATTTAACAAGGCACTCAACAAAGTTAGTTTTACTTAATACATCTTTGAAATAAACAATCTACATACTTAAATCTTCTCTCAATTTAGATCAATCGTGAGGTCACAGATACCGCTATTTGTGACAAAGATATCCCACCACCATGTGCCTTGAAGTAAGCTTAGTATGAAAAAGTTAAACAATAATTTGTTTTCAGAAAAATCGATCTGGAATCAATCTTCCAAAACGAAGTGGATGATGGATCACGTCTTTCAACCCTCTGGATCAACTACATGACCAAAGTTGCCAAATCGAAGAACTTCTACAGTCAATTAGTGAAACTCAGTAATGAAGGTAGAATAAAAGATATATTCAAAGAAAAACTAACAAAGAAGCTATAGTATCATTTTGTATATTTTCAATTAGGTGCGAAAGTTAATGGTTTCGCAAATGCCGGTGCAATGTGGAGAAGTGCTTTCGATCTCTCATCCAAGACTGCCAAGCCTGTGTTGAACTTCAAAGACGTCATCAGCAAAGTTAACGAGAAAATTCAACCTTTCTACAAACAGGTACAATAGACAAACTATTTAACAAATAATATTTTCACTCTCAGCTTCATGCCTACGTTCGCAGACAACTTTCTGGAATCTACAAGACAGTTCCAGATCTCAGCAAAGATGCACCAATTCCAGCACATCTGTTTGGTACAAACGTTAATTTTGTGCAGAAAAGCAACTGACCTTCTAGGATCTCTGGAAGGAGGAGATTGGTCCCTGCACTACGATAAGACTAAACCATATGATGATGAAAACACAATAGCCGAGGAGATGCTGCACGAATTCATCGCCAAAAACTACACTAGCAAGAAGATGTTCACTTCCGTGAGTTTGTATTTGAGAAAGCACTCAATTGCGGGTTTTGAAAATCCGATCACTGTGATTCTGCCTTAAAATTAGACAAACTTCCAGTTTAGGCTTATCGCTATTTCAAATCAGTCGGATTCCCATCTCTTCCAAAATCATATTGGACCAATTCGTTGTTTGCAAGGGTATGGAGCAGAGATATGATCTGCAATCCAGCAGTCGCAATTGATATGAGAGACGGTGCAGATTTCAGGTAGCAAATATAAAATAATCGGGAAAACATTAGCTTTTATTTTAGAGTAAAGGCCTGTGCTCAACTCGGAGAACCAGATTTCCAGTTGGCACATTCACTTCTCGCTCAGACCTACTATCAGTATCTATACAAGAACCAGCCTATTCTGTTCAGGTTTTCAAAATGACTAACGCCATTTTAAATACTTATTGCAGAGAACCAGCGTCATCGCCTATCAGCGAAGCAATTGCCAAGGTGTTCTCTCACTTATCGACCAACCCTCACTATCTATATTCACAAAGTCTAGTACCTGCTTCTCAATTAGACATTAAGGACTCTGTCATTGTGAACAGACTATACAAGTTAGTTAATGAAAGTATTAAAAATACAACAAAAAAATTCTTTAGGGAAGCCCTTCAACATTTCACTAAACTACCATTCCAAATTGCCGCAGACGAGTGGAGATACGCTCTTTTTGAAGACCAAATCCCGGTTCTGAAAAGTAACGACAAATGGTGGGAGCTAAGGTGAGTCTAATATATTTTACAATACGAGCAGAAGATAAATTAAAAGTTATCTTATTTTGAGAAGAGAAAACTATCAAAACTTTTTCAGAAACAAATACGAAGGTGTTCGCGCTCCGCAACCATACAATGCTTCCAACCTAGATGCCCTCATGCATTCTTCAATCGCCCTGGTTAGTCTAACAAATATCAAACAAGCTTATAAACAATTTCAGAACCATAACCCTGCCGCTCAAGAAATTGTCAGCTACATTGCTCAATTCCAAATTTTGAAGGCTATCTGCCCAGAAGGAGCCATTGTGGTTTGATAATGTATAACTATTAGAGGAATATAGTTGTTTTTAGAGCGAAGGTTGTATCCTTTCTGAAGATACCACAGAGAAACTTCGTGAAACAATGAAGCTCGGATCTTCTATTAACTGGCTGAAGGCTCTTGAAATGATCACCGGGAAAGGTAAAATACCCCACAATATTTTACTAATAATAACTATAGGTGAACTGGATGCAACTCCACTTCTCGAATACTACGAGCCACTTATAAACTGGCTCAATAACCAGAATGAGATCGACCAGGTCATAGTTGGTTGGGAAGGAAAGGGAATACCATTCACTCCGTAAGTACTGACGCAAGAAAATTTATAATGATATAGAAAACTGTATATTTTTACAGGGCTGTTCACTAGCCCAGTCGGGACGTGGACAAAATATTGCAGCACGAACCTTTTCCTCAAAAGTCAGATCGTAGCCTGTAAATTGAAAAAATTGACAATATAAGAGAAAGTTTTGGAAAAAAGAGCAACATTTTAATATTTTCGACTGAGCAATTTTATACCCTCTTCATTCGTCCGTGCCGGCCCCTCAAGCTCCACCTCTGCTTATGATAACTATTGTTTCAGAGAAGAAATTCCTACCCCAAGAACTGGAGGTATGGGTTCCAGCAGTTTGCTGAGCGAGGATCGTGTCGCCTATCCAGGAGGTGAATGTTCTCACGGACAGGACTGTCTACTCGATTCTCATTGTAATGGAACCGTCTGCGTCTGTGACGCAGGAAAGTTCACTCTGGACTTTGGAGGTTTCATTAGTTGCACGGATAGCGACCCATCAAAGAGTGGATTCGCAGGGGCTGCCGGCGGTGATATCCAGATTGGCCTCTTTGAAAATCCAACCACACAGGAGCCGGTAACGACGCCAAAGACAACAACGGCACCAAAAATGAACAGGCCAAAGTCGTCAGTCGAAACTGTCATGTATATGTTACCCGTCTTTATTTCTTTATTTTTGGCTTTGTAACAAATAATATTTATTTTACTTACTTGTAACTCAAAGTTCTCAAGTCTTGTCGTGTATCTGCTTATCTATATTTATATATTTATTGTATTAAGAATATCTCTTTGAGATTCAAAGTTATAACGGTTATTTAGAAAGAGAATTTTCTAAACAAACTAGATGCAATTTATCCAACATATGTTTATTATCATAAATACTTAAAAATATATTATATGTGCTCTTGTTACCTATCTTTTCGTGTAGAGAAAGATGATAAATGAAATAAAAGGATTTTTGAGTTTTTTACTTCAACTATTTTTAAATATTAATATTGGTTGCAAAACAGTTTATTTAGAATAGGGCGCCTTTGTGAAAAGTATGAAATTCACAATTAACTTAAAATTAACTTGTGAAATTTGTTTAAAAAATTGTTTTTATTATTTTGAATAAGTTCTATATTTGAAACCTTTAGAAAAAACATTGAAAAAAAGAAATAGTCGACGGACGGTGCTCATGTTTTTAAAGGAATGGACCACTCAAATGTGCAAAATGCGCTCTAGCTCTAATTAAAAATCAACTAAAACATTAAACTTATTTCCCTTCGTTAATTTATGTTAAATCGCTATAATTTAGCTTCCCATAGTTGGCTTGTACCGTCTAGATCAAATATGCAAAACAAATAATGCGAAAATATAAAAAACAACAAGCGAAACAGGCTTTTCAATTTTTCGAATTCTGTACGCAATTAGTCGGACGGTGTTGGATGCTGTCGCAGTAAAGTACACCGTCCAACATGAAGACCGGCCGTCGACTATAACTAGGATCTGTATCAAAAGGTAGCAAGAGATTAATATTATTCTAAAGTCTCTATCTAGAGCTTGGTTTATTGCGCTTTATGATGGAAGCAGCGCTGTTAAATGAATGAAAAGGATTTTATTCTAAAGTTGACGTTTGTTTGTTCATTTTACGAAACACGAGATCACAGATGTTAGAAGCGAAAAAGGGAGATGAGGGAATTATAGGAAGTGGGACTTCATAGCACAGCACCCATGGAGCGGAGGCGGCGACAAGAATTCTTTCTTCGGGGGGATTCGAACAATGGACCTCTAGCTTATGAGGCAAAGCTTCTAACTACTGGGCCACCACGCCCCTTTTATCTCTTATTGATTTTAGTGTGAGAAACGTTCGGATGAAGAAGAGGCTGTGCTAAAGCTAGAAGTAGCTGTACTTAAGAAACTAAAGAACTCCCGTTATGCTATTAGATTATTAGATGCTGCAAAAAGACCAAAATATAAGTAAGTTATGGGAATATAATATAGCACTTTGCTTCTGTTGTTCATATTATAGTTAACAGGGGGGAATAGCCTTAGATTCCTATGGATTCGCAGACCGACTCGCTAGCCACTAGGCTATGGAGACCCCGTATGATTTGCTAGACAAGGGACCGTCCAGTTGCTCACCCATCCATTGGGGCGTCGTTCTTCTTATGGCTGCGATGGGGAATCGAACCCGGGATGCTTGGGTGGGAGGATAACGTGTATTATCGGTATTATTAAAGGTATTAGCTATGGTTAGTCAATACTCCTTCGTAATATTCTAAGTCTATATCTACACATTTATATAAAAAGAACAAGTGTTTTCTAATCTTATTCTTTCAGCTTTATTGTAATTACAATGTGTGGTAAGGACCTAATGAGTCTTCGTAAATCGGTAGAAGAAGGCTTCACAG
>JAQGAV010003030.1:0-13562 GCA_034691345.1 Phasmarhabditis papillosa | reverse complement strand
AAGGTAGGTGCTGCTATTAACTGAGCCAAACTGTATAAGGAAATTATGTAGCCAAGGAAGTTCTCTGTGATGTCGGGGCTCAACTGAAAGAATAACTTATTTGACAAATTTCAAAGGTCTCTGATATTTGAAATGTTTTGAAACGGTATTCAATTATGTTTGAAAATAGAAGGAGTACATGAGTAAAATCTATTTATTTTTATTTTTATCAGATTTTATTTTTATTATCTAAGAATTCAAGTAGATTTTATTTTTATCAGGGCCGGCACCCTCGTGCACCCGAAGACTGTATGTTAGAAAAGAGCCGTCTCTACGTAGAAGATTCCGGAATGAATGGCCGAAACCCTGCGCAGAAGAAATCTAACGTGAACGGTTGAAAATTTAGACGTACCGCAAAAGCAAGTGTTTCAATCTAAATCAAATTCAATTAGATTTAAGTGGCGACAATATTTTCGAAATGTAGGAAGATCAAGCATAAACAATCCACTTACCGTTAACAAATAGGGCCACCACTCCCCCGCATCCTATATTTCTATTGAAAAACATTGTTTATGTAGTAAACTTGTAGGAATTCGGTCATTACAAGAATTATCGGCTGAGTCTCCGTAGCCGAAAGAAACTTGAGTATTAGTTCTAATTAGTTAGTTTTTGAATTTTAGGAACAACCTGCGAAATGCACAGATTGGAGGGGTATTTTTATAATTGGAATCGGTTCAATTATTCAAGCGGTGCAGTTTTCAATATTTTTCAGTTCATTATGGCCCTATTTGTTAACGGTATGTGGATTGTTTATACTTGATCTTCCTGCATTTCAAATATTGCTGTTATTGGTTAACTAATTGACTATGAGTAAGATTGAAACATTTGCTGTAGCGGTACCTCTAAATTTTCAACTGTTCACGTTAGATTTCTTCTGCGCAGGGTTTCGGCCATTCATTCCGGAATCTTCTGCGTATAGACGGCTCTTTTCTAACACACAGTCTTCGGGTGCACGAGGGTGCCGGCCCTGATAAAAATAAAATCTACTTGTACATTTTGCTCATGTTCCTCAGCTATTTTCACGCATATGTGCATATCTTTTCAAAGCATTTCATGTATCAGAGATCTTTGAAATTTATTAAATAGGTTATTCTTTCAGTTAAGTCCCGACATCACAGAGAACTTTCTTGGCTATATAATTTCCCTATACAGTTTGGCTCAGTTAATAGCAGCACCTACTTTTGGTTACTGGAGTAATATGATTAAGCAGGTTTGTTAGCATTAGGGGTATGAATTTTCTCGAGCCGGTCGGGCCTAGACTCAGTTATAAGGAGTTTTTTTTATCAAAATTGTTATCGGACCGGCACGTTTTTAGCCTGCCCGGGCAACAATCCACAACTACTCGGGCAGCTTAAAACTGCCCAAGCACCATTCCGCAATTTTCTATGCTACGACCATTGGTTACCATTACAACTTTTTATAGTATGAATAATGCTACTGATTATGATTGTATGATTAGGATAAACCTTCTTTTTTCTCGAAGACAACTACTAAAACATTTGGTTTTAATTTTTTATTGTGAAGAAAACTTGGATAAACCATAATTTGCTTTACAATGCCACTTTCTTGCATTCTTTTTTCACCTACAATAACAAGTCTATAGACCTGTCCTAGCTATTAAAAGCAGAAAACCATATTATTATTCAACCTCACATCTTTTGTTAATGTATATTCCATAGGTTCGGTTTCCATTATGTGTTGGTTTTACTCTAATGGGTATTGGTAATCTACTCTATATGCTTTTACAACTGTTTCCCAGCAATATTGTACCGTTTGCCATGATTCTATCCAGAATCATTAGTGGATTGGGATCAGGTATAGTGCGAGTAAAAAGGAAAGAGGCGCGGTTAACATGTAAAAGCACATTTTAAAGATTGTTTATTCATTTTACGAAACACGAGATCACAGATTTTTGGAGGATGAAGTGAGGCTAAGGGACCATACGGAGCCAGGACTCCATTGCACAGCACCTGGGGAGCGGAGGCGGCGGATAGGAAATTTGCGAGAATTCTTTCTTCGGGGCAGATTCGAACCATCGACCTCGAGATTATGCGACAAAGCTTATATCGATATGCAGAAACACGGCTTCTTTACTCAGAGTCGAAAATTATCATAGACTGCGTTGGTTATTGATAGATGACAAAGTGTTTATTGCGTGAATGTAAATGTTTCTAAACTCTACTTCAATACGGACATTCACAAATGCTAATCATCGTATGCAACTATCAAATAATTTAACTAAATAGGAGTTCATATGTAGAAAGTTGCATTTTATTAAATTATTAAAAAATACACTTATAAATCATAGCTGTACTACTCTACAGTTCGCTATATTTAACAATGGGTCATGTTACACGGGCAGCCCGGTCTTGACAATAGGGCGCGGAATAGGATTAGAACGCGAAAGTGCTAGATACTAGCAAATTAATGGAATACGGTTATTTTTGAACAACTTGTATAGCCTGCTGTTTGAGCTACAGGTTTCCAGTGTGGTAACAATAAGAGGTATCAACCACATAGGGGGGTAGTAGCTCAGCAGGTAGCGCGCCGGCCTATGAATCCGTGATGAGGACCGTTGTGGGTTAACACAATAACAAGAACACCCGTCATGTGATATACATTTATATACGGAATAAACAGTTTTTTAACATAAAGAGGGGCAGCGTTGAATAAAAATGAACATAGTTGTGAACATAGAATTGCTTTTTTAAACATCACTGATAATTATGACAATTAGCTCAGACATTCACACTATAAATTCCAAATTGAAAAGAATCATCCAAAGGACTCTGTGATTCAATAAATGTTTCAATTATGTTAAGTACCTGGGAGATAGGGAGAGCTACCGTGCCAATATACGGCAATTGAGCGAAATCAGTAAATTTGTTAATTTTGATCAAAAAGTTTGAAATTTTCAGGCAAAAAAACAAATTTTTAGATCAACTTTTACCGCTGAATTGGATTCCAACAAAATAGCGATGAATTTTTGAAAAATAAGCATTAAGTTCAAAAACGGTCCGTATGCCCCTTCAATGCTTCGCACACATTCAGGCAATGCAACCCTTCTTCGATCCTACGTCGCTATGGCTTCAACTCCTAAAGACCGTTCGCGTGCAATTTCTTGTGTAAGTGGAGGAATTGCCCTAGGGACACTGCTAGGACCAGGTAGGATAGAATGTATAGGAGCACTTGAATAGTCAGAGTATAGTAAAGGGAACATAGGAATCATTAATTAGCAAAATTATCCCTATATAAAGGGTTGGATGACAACTTCCGTCACAGAACACTATCGATCCTTTTATTGTTTTTTTAAAGAGCCGGTTTATTGTCCATCTCAAGGCCTAGGCTTCCAGCGCGGTATCACGAGCGGGGCGCTGTTTTATAAAAACTGAATGTAAGTTTGAAGAAAACGCACCACGTCGACAAATTTTACATTAACATTCATTTTTATAACACTTCTCCCCGCTCATAATACCTCGCTGGAAACCTAGGTCTTGAGAAAGACTATTCTTTAGAGTAAGGAGTATTCCGCAACGGAACTATAAATCGAAAATAGGGACTGGGATCATTGGCAAAATTGTTTTTAATTTTCTATTTGCTTTTCCGAAAGTATTTCTCACCCAATTCAAGGCGACAAAAACATCTCTTTTTTGTTTTTTCGCTTTGCAATTGATATAGTCTGAGGAAGGAATTGCAAGTGTTCCAAACATTCCACAATTAGTATTATAAGAAAATGAAACATTTACGTATTCCTTTCAGCGTTTCAACTACTTTTCGTTCCCCTTGGAGAAGATGGAATTCCATTCTTTGGTATTCGTCTAACTATCTACAATGCACCAGCACTATTAGGATGTCTTCTTAATCTTATTGGTTTTATTCTTGTTACAACTGCATTCACTGAACGAGATTTAATTGACGACAGTCCACAAAAGGTAATAGTGTTTAGTTACGTCAGACTACGCAACGTTTCGGGACTGACCGAGGTCAAAAATTTTCGGACGGGCCAGGTGCCTATACCAATACCACAAATAACAGAAAACCAATACACTTTTTTTTGGAAATGTTTCGCCCGGCGCTTGGCATAGTTTACTACTTTAATAAATTTGATTAGTGATATTAAAAGTAAAGAAATGACGTCTAAGGCATTTATATTAGTCCATGCGGTTAGGGTGCGGCTTCGGGTAATTTCCCGGGTATGAATATTTGGTACTAACCGGGTAATCGCGTACCTACCCATGTATTTTGAAAATTGGCGGCGAAACCCCGCCCACCATTTGGAACTCCATTCTGTTTGAATGAGTGGCACATTTGGTCATTTAGAGCGATTCTCAACTACCACCAATTGATTATGTTCCACTTGGCGTCTGTATTATTACACGATTCACTCAGATATTTGTTCAGACTGTTATTGAAACGTGAGTTCTAATTGGATTCAGATATCTTCTTCTAATTGTTTAAACCGAAAAAAGGATTCAATCAACAATTGAAACATTTAGTTTCTCAATTTGTTAGAGAAAATACTCTAAAATACTTCATATATAGTATTAGATTTCACATAAGCGATCTATACGATACTGGAAATAAATCATTATTACTATAGTATTAGAACCGTATATAAAAATTTAGAATTGGTTCTCCTTATTCGATGCTAATGTTTTCACAAACAAAAGTTGAATCCGTGTCCTGGAACTCTGCATCTCACGCAGCTGCTGGCGCCATAGGTGCAATTATGTACATTTTCTTCATTATGAAGCAGATACCAAAATTGTAAGTTCAACAAACGGCGAATGTTTCAAATATTATTGCTGGCGATTATTGAAAATTGAGCATTGCAATATTTCCCTATTACCAGACATCTCAAATAAAAGATGCATCCTATCCATATTGCGTTACCTGACTAGGGACAGGTCTGAACTCGTGGTGGCGAAACAGAACGACACCCTGTGGACACCCTGAGGACCTCGAAGAGGACCTATCAGAGTGCCGGAAACGTTTCTTATTTTTTGCTGAACTCGTCTGTAATAAAAACGTGAAACGTGTAGTAAAAAACAGTGTCTAAAATTTGCAGTTTTTGAGGCTTACATTGTAATTGTAGGCGCTACCGTTTCGTTTTGTTTCGCCACCACGATTTCAGACCTTTCCCTCGTGGGTTAGCCGACTCAAGCCGAAAATTTTGATCTTCAGAAAGCTCGGCACGAATAGGGTCACAATCTAAGGCTGTAATACATAGTCATATTAAATAGGCGTATGATTAAAAATGTTGTAAATAATAATATGCATAAACATGTTTAGCCTCCGGGGACCGCGTCCCATTCTACTATGTATAGTTTTCTTCCTTTCGTTGTACGTGGCAACATATTCATATCCATTCAATCCGCCAGTGAAGATAATGCAAAACGGTAAGAGACAAAACATTCGAAAGTAAATGTTTCTACTTACTGAAAATTACTGAAAGAAAAAGAAACTTTGATATATGGATGAATTGATCTAATTATCTTTTAAGGTATAAACAATACTCTTGGTTAGGTTGAACAATATTTAAATGAAATCAACAGTTCAAAATGTTCATGTCCTTCTTCCAACTGTTTTCTGAAGCCTTGACAAATCTACAAAACTTGTAAATTTAAATTCTGCGAAAATGTGAAAATCCTAGTTAACATTGTTAATGTTAAAATCAAACATGTTTTTGATCCAGGAACTGGAACTGATTGCGATGCTGATCGGTTCGACTGGTGCGATGATCTGACTACAACGAACATTTGGGTGAGCACTAAAGATTCAAGCAAAGCTGAATAGAAAATAAAAATATTTCACACTTCATTATACAGTGCGTAGCAATTGCTTACGTTCACCCCAAAATTTTGATTTCTCAGCCGAATTAGTGAACCTACAAGATTTCAGACACTTAATTCGTATTCAGCCTATTTCAAAACCATTATTAGTTGTTTAAAAGAACGTAGCAATTGAATATTCACCATGGAACCGAATCATCTGGAATATTAAAGTTTGAAGATTTTTGGAAGCAAAATACGTTGTTTAAGTTGTATTACTCTTATTATGTTCTTATGTTTGGAGTTGCATTTTCTATTCTAAATGTTACAATGACAACAATGTATTCTAAATTGATTGGTCAGCGAAGACAGGTTAGTTTAATTAAAAGTATAGTCGGCGGACTAACGATATGCAAGTTAGAGGTCTAAGTGCTCAGTTTAAACGGGCATTATACGCTGAGATAAATTAATTGTTTACGAAAAATAAGTTATATATGGTGTTGTACAATACATCATTGACTAGTCCGCTTTTCGCGCCCCAATGCTCGGCCGCGCTCCAATAAAATTTGCAGATCCTTGCATAAAAGCGTTGGCCGCCCACTATATTATTAGTAACATCTATTATATTTAGTATTTTTATTTAGTACCACAATATATGTGAAATTCTCAAAGTAAAGTGAGAGCTATTCTATCAACTTTTACTCGAACCAGAAATTGGAAGTGAGGATTAATGTTTTACAGAATATCTTTCTCTATTAAGTTTTATTATACAAAATCTATTGGAGATCACACTGACACAACTGAATCTATTGAAAGACACTCTTTCTTTCTTTTTGTTGAAACATTTACTTCTATCCATTTAGGGCACTTTGCAAGGTATTTATCAAATGTCTGGTAGTGTTGGCCGTATGACAGCACCGTTATTAGGAAGGTAAGATATGGCAGGGCTGGTTACCGGCCCGGCCTGAAATTCTGAAATCCAGGCCAGGCCGGGCCGACCGGATAACCACCTCTGGGCGTACACAACGCTGGTTACTGGCACGGCCTAACCCGACCCAGGCGGATAACCACCTTCATTATAGAGTAGCCACGTGTAAAAACTAAAGAAACATAAAATACTGCTTCATGAAAAGGCATTAGATGTGATACAGAACCTCTCTCATTTAAAATCACTACCTGAAAAGTTGAAAGATATTGAAGCCGTTATTCACAGTAATGAATAAAGTTAGTTAAAGCATTACAATTATCAGAGCTGATTACCAGCCCGGCCTGATCTTTTGAAACCCAGGCCGGGCCGGATAAAACGTTGTTTGGAAAACGCTTAATGCTGGTTTTGGTAATTTTCATCAAATGTTTCATTTTCAGTGAGCTGTTTACCCTAATGGGTCCCCGCTCGGTCTGGATGGCCCTGATGGTCGACTGTGTTTTTGTTATCGCTGTTTGGTTAATTTTCTACAAAAGAATGATACCAGAAGATGAAAAAGCGGAAAAGTCAAAGCCAATTTCTAAAGACCCTGAATCAGGATCTTCATAAGATCTCATATCATATGTAGTTACGTGTAATTCTCTCTGGGAGAGAAATGTTATTCGTTTATTGTGGTTATCTTTATTAAACTTAATAAATCAATATGTTTCCAAAGTAGAGGGGAAATTCAATTCTAAGGCACCTAGGTTTGAAATATTATGACTTTCGGGGGACTCGAATAACCGATCTCGAGTCTGAAACGAAGAATTCCTAATGAATTGGAGTCTATATCTGGCCGGGCCGGCCTAGTTTTCGATATTCCGGGCCGGCCGGATAACCACCTCTGGTCTATATGCACAGATCGGCTATAATTCACCTCCCATCGCTTAATTTGATATATAATATATGTATTATTTAAAGAGAGTCTATTTCAACTATAGTCGGATTCAAAAGCAATACGGACGTGTTTATAAGCAGGATTGTTGCAATATTTTCTCTGAGTTAGGCGAAAGCAAATTTGCAATCTGCTCATAGCGCGCGCGTAGAATGCAAGCAGGCGCGGTGTTAAAAATTACGAAAAACGCAGCATACACTGACTTATTACTTTTGAATCTGACTATAATTCCATTTGCAAATTTTATTTATCTAATTCTCAAAGGAGTTCCTTTTCTAATCATGATTACTTGATTATATTAATTTATTAAAAGTTACAATTGTATACAAGCTGCGACATTATTAGTCAAGTAAATGAAATGTGAACTATGATACAGTTGTACAACAAACGACATCATATTTCCAAACGATTATATATAATAAAATCGAAGAATCGACTTATGAAATAGTTAGTGCAATAAAATGCATTAGTCTTTCTGATGAACTGGTGAATATTTGTCAACTGTTCGGAAATCGGGACGTTCCACCTCGACTGTATTCACTGGATTTCCGCTTCCGTTTCCAGCTGGTATGTCGTGCGGCTGACCATGCGCGTTGTCTTCCTTGGGGACGCCGACGGCATTCATGCATTTAACACCATAGTCTTTGGAAATATTGTAGGTATCGTTAACTTTACCATTCAAAATTTTACGAGCAGCTTTGTCAGGCATTGTTGAGTTGAAGGTCTAAATTAGTTTGTTATTTCTTATCGATTGAAAACTTTTAAAAAAATGGTGCTAGTTCTAGGTCGTATCAAAGAGTAACAAATACAGAACTGGGATAGAAACGCCCGGGTGGGTGCCCAGCAGTTTTTAGCCATCCAAAAACTGCCCGGGCACACCCACCCGGGCGTTTCTATACCACACTGGATATAAAAAGCATGAATTGAGTTTCACAAAAGAAATTAAGTGAAACAGCTCAAAATCATGAAGCCTGTTTTATTGTTTTGCTGATTGAAGTATGATAATGATTTTTGTGAAAACGGTGCAATTGCGAGACGGGCCCTTTTACTTATGTAGAACTGTGTTAAAATTCAAACAACTTGGGAAAAAAGGAAATTTGGTTCAATTGGTCTTCTTGGTTCAATGATTTGGTTACAACAAATGACCGCTGTCGAAACATTAGGTAAACAGTGAACATGTTAAAAAGCAAAAACATTGAAGCTAGTTTTAAACAATATTTTATCGTTTGACAGGTTTGCTTTTGTATGGATTCCTTATCAGACTTGACGTGTCAAAACCAAAATGCAATGCAATGGTGGAAGTGGAAGTAGCATTATGCATTTTATTAGATTCTAAATTTGGAAGAATGCAAACAGTATTTTTAGAAATACAAACTAAATAATTTGTCATTCTTAATGTGGTGGGACACATTAAGAATGTGTCTCAATAGCTCAGGTGGGACAGCGTTAGACTGACGTTCTAAAGGTCACCAGTTGGATCCTGGTTTGGGGCAATTGTTATTGCAATTTTGAATTTTTTCGCTCTTTCCTGAATAGCGGAGATAATACTAACAAAGGAAGGTCGCGAAGCCGTCTCCACCAATCGCAACGACGCTATGCTATGGCTATTGTGGACCATATAAGACTTCGAAAATCGTTTTTCAATTTTGCAACGGACCCCCGTAGTGCCGAGTTACGGACGTTTGAAAATTCGGAAAATACTCCTTCTAATAGGCTACAAGTATATGGCTATGTTTAAACATGCAGTTAAGATGTAGTTAAGTCTACACTAGTAAACTTTTCCTGGTAGCATTTCGAATTCTGTAGAAGTACAATTTTTTCAAAATAATTTCTATGTCTAATTGGAAAACCTAGGAAATCAATATTCTAATAGTATGTTAAAAATAAAAATAAAAAAAGCAGCTTAAAATAATAAGATTGGATTAAGGTGGTGAATGTCGGGGTCGTTGGTGTATGGCGGCAGTTCGAAAACAAGGGGAGCCGGCAATACCCCTACGGTTTAGCGTTGGCATTCAGCCAAATATTTAGGCGTTGACATTTTGCCCATAATCTTCATTGGAATTCGGCCAAGTTTTTAAAATTTGAACGCTAAGTAAGTTCCTATTATCAGAACTGTATATCCGACCGGAACGGCCCGGCCCGGCCGGACCTCTAAAATTTCAGGCCGTGCCGGTAACCAGCACTGCCTATTATTAACGAGCTATCAGTTAACAACGGAACTGACTATTTGTAAATTGTTAAACATTTGCTTCTCACGAAATTACGACAAGGACATCTTAGTATGGCTAAAAACTCACTCAAAACTAAAAATAGCCAATGTTCTAAGTTCTTCTGAAGCAATTTGACTATTTGAGGCAATCGTTTGAGATTGTATGGATATCCAACATATGTGCAGAGATGGTTACCGGCCCGGCCTTTAATTTTGAAACCCAGGTCAGGCCGGCCGGATAACCCTCTGCATATGTGGGCAAATGGTGTATGCCGGTGTCGTTTCATGTTAAGAATATCGCAACTCACAAGCGGTTACGAAACATTTAATTATAATTGTCTGATTCTCTCTACTTGTAGAGTCTACTCCCGCAACGACTACGACAACGAATGTTGGACTGACAAGAAAAGTCAAAGAGCAGCATCCCTAATTTCATTAAAACATCTTTTTCTTTGACTTTTTCCGTAAAACCTACCTAAAATATAATCATTTGACTATACTGCGGCTGCTTTAGCTAGTGGTTAGAGCACCGGTCTCTGGATCCGCGAGGATTTGAGGCTGTGGGTTCGACTTCCCTTAGCTGCAAAAGGCTTGGGAAACCAGCACCTCATTAATCTCATAAGATTACGGAATGACTGGCCGAAGCCCTGCCTCGAAGAAATCTACCATTATTGTGTGATTCGAGTGATACAGGTTATATAGTACTTTAATAATAACATACTGAAATCTTTGTATACACCGTACGATTCTTGTGGGACAAGTATTGTACAAGCGTTAGGAAAAATTCAAAATATATCTTGTCATCGCTAAATTTTTTAGAAGTAACGAACTATTTACAATTTACAGTCATAAGAGGACCATAATGGCATCAAACTACCAACACGATAGGAACAATTCCTATTCGCAAATCTGAAACTTTTACTTTTGGCTATTTTTTGAGCTTCTAATCATCGCATGACAATATAGCGTTCAGAGCAAATTATCAAACAACGCACAATTTATCACAAACGTAATATTTTCATTGCGAAATGTGAAATTCGTGTTTGTCTGAAAATTCTCTGTCGAAATATTGAAATAGAAATGATCAATTTTCTAATTGAAAAATGAGAGGTCTAAAAACATCAAATATTTGTTGCTTGAGAAAGTTCTTGGCAAATTTCGGGTCGTCAAACTGAACAACTGCTGTGTAAATGTGTTCTAATATTGTTTTGATCTTTGATAAATTTGTACCTGGCGGGCATTTCTTTATAGCTACAAGATTAGATAAAGTCATCGATTTAGAGAATTCATACGAATATTTACGATTTAGATTAGGGGTTTACCCCGATATTTTGACATGTCTTAACAGGAATTAAGAGCAATCCACCCACTACTTTAAAATAGGCTTTTTAAACGACCTGACCTGGCCAGAGAGAGCTAAATGGCAAAGCTCATTTCCCAATCCCCGGCCGGCCAGGGCATTTTGGCAACCCTGACATTGTTTCAATGGCTTATGAGCAAATGTTTCCCCACTGAAGGTCCGAAAAAAGTGTTTTATATGAGTTTTTAAAATGTATGCTTTAAATTGTAAACAACTTCGTTAACTCAATGATTAGTTACTTTTCTCAAACTCCTATTTGATATTATAAGCTTCCTAAATCAAAAAGAACTCCTTAGATCCAAATGTTTCAAAGTCTGCAAGATTGTCACTGATCTCTGTAACTAGCGTCATTTGTTTGTTCTTTGAAGACTACTCGTTCACTCCTAGCAAATTAGAGAAAAGGCCTGCTCTATCTGCTTATCTCGGCCATTCATTCGCGCCTTTTGCTCCTTACAGCTCGTTATTGATAATTATCCCCCTTGCTGCCAAGTTGACTTTAGTAGTCTTATATGAGAAAAATTTATTGCTTACAAGATTATTATTTGTTTTGCATAACTGTTTTGTTGCTTTTGAGTTTAGCGAAAGATGAAAAGTAAATGTTGCAAAAAGTTTTTAAAGAAAAATGATATACAAAATTTAATTCAACCCACTGATAATAACCAAATCTAATTTGTAATTTTGTTTGTTCAATGATATATATGTTAAGTACCCTTATATATAAAGATTTTGTTTATTTTCAATGCAAGCTCAGAAAACATAATTTTAAACGTTCCCGAAGTATTTGGAACTATTGTTATAGTCAGCGCCGAGAGTAATAATGTAGTGTCGCTTGCGTATTTTCAGAATTTTTAACACCGCACCTGCGGGAAATTGCATGCGAGTACTTGTACAGTACAATATTAAACGGAGAGTAGCCGCTAGATGTTGACGCGGTGCTCGCAAAAGGGGTTCAGACAGCGTTGAATTCTTTACACTCCATCATTACTCTTGGCGCTGACTATAGTAGTTGTTCACTTTAACGCTGACTATAGTAGTTGTTCACTTTGAAACAGACTCATTCACTTCTCATAGTCTGTTTAAACTCTAAAATTCTGCACCATACTCGGCACTAACTGAACAAAAATGCAAATTTAGTTCAAAGTGACGACACTTTTTCGTTTCGCTTCAGCTCTTTGTAGATCACGAACAAATGGAGTCTTGTTAGCAGAGAAGCACGTGAGAGAGCGAATGCAAAAGAGAACTATGAACTTTTTAGAAATAGATGAAACTAATTATTTTAGTTTAGAAAAATAGTTAATATACAACCTTAGGTTTACAAACACAAATAAAAGTTTGTTTCAATAGGAACAAAACAAAACAAAACACTAAGACGAGTGCTACTAGAAAATTATGAATTGTTCGGTCCATTCATTCTTGAATCACAAGAATAATCAAAACATTAAGAATTTATGTACAATGGTGCACAATCATAAACAAACCTCAAGCATAGTTAACATCATTGTCATCATAAAGTCTGTTTTTCCGCCAAATCTCACGTTTCCATTCGATGATCTCTGTAAAACTTTATTCCGTAGTGTTAATTATGCAGACTGGTCGTTTTCTGCTTTTAGAATTATGCATTCAAACTCAAAATATAAAACAGCCGCGAATGCAAATGCGACAGCCAGTACTCTACTACTGCAACCGGACAACGCAAACCTAACACAATTCAATATGGTCAGTTGATTTTTTTAGAATTTTAGAAAATTTCATAACAAGATTGAAGTGTGAAACCACAACGAACTGGTTACTTAGGTTATTTCCTGATCTCAATACAGTTTGAAACATTCACTTTACCCGTGGCTGTAGTATTTTTGTTTTGTTTGTGGTATCGAACGAGCATTTTGAAACACGTGATCACATATATTTTGAGCGAAGAAGTGAGACGAGGGAACCATAGGAAGTTGGACTTCATAGCACAGAATCCAGGGAGTGGAGGCGGCGAATCAGAACAATTCTGAAGAATTCTTTCTTTGGGGGGATTGGAACCATGGACCTCTAGTTTATGAGACTTTCTGACCACTCTGCCACCACGCCCTAGCACTTTATTTCTATTCAAAAACATTGTTTATATTCCTGTCTATTGAGTAAAAGTTAAGTTTTTCGAGGGGACTTGTAGTAATTTGGTCATTTGAAGAATTATCGGCCGAGTCTCCGTCGCAAAAAGAAATTGGAGTAGTAATTCTAATTAGTTAGTTTTCGAATTTCAGGAACAACCTTCAAAATCCACAGATTGGAGGGGTATTTTTATAATTGGAATCGGTTCAATTATTCAAGCGGTGCAA
>JAQGAV010003029.1:0-13565 GCA_034691345.1 Phasmarhabditis papillosa | reverse complement strand
AAGAGCAAAAGAAGAAAGATCCTACTTTTTCCCCACTCAAACTAGAGGTTCGTGTAAGAACACTACAAGCATGAGAATATACGAAACTAGTTAATATAAGAATTTATATCCCGACACATAATAATATAAAACAAGAACAAAGAAAAACCCGATCTACATAAATTATATCTAACAAGTAAACGGATAGCGTTATGCGCCATTTTGGGATTTGGCGCCTTTGGTAATTGGTCGCATGCAGCATACTGTAGTTTCGTGGCGGGATGCAGCCTGGCGTAGAACTTGCTGGAAAGTGTTCAAAATACGTGGGAAAAAGCAGCAATTTGCAGCACAAATATTATAGAATCATGATGGTTGCAAGTAGGGAGGGCAAGCGATGGTCCCGTCTGAGCAGCTTCGGGGACACAAAACAAGATCCAAGTTGAATCAGATACAACTTTTACCTCTATAATATTCCTCCAAAATCTTTAATTTTTCGTCGTCCACACCGGTTTCGCGGAAGAATGTCTGCAGATCGTTTACCATTGAATCTTTTTGTTTCCCATGAGAACTGTATTTTATAAATTGAATATTCTTGTATCGCAGTGAAAGGTCGCCGTGCCTGGAAACAAATAGTTAAGTCCAAGGCTTTATGTTGTTGCTCTGGTCCTGTTAGGGTTTTGTTCATCTGAATAATACGGCTTTGAATTTGCCACAATAATCCGTGTTTACTAACCAAGTTTGCGGATAAAAATGGGATCTGTACCACTGACGATCCAAAAACACAAAGTAGTACTTGTTATGAGTTCCATCGGTCAGAGATATGTTAACAAAATCTAAAAACTTCAAAAAACTTATGTTTTTCTTCCATACGGTTACCTTTATATAACTTATCTACAACACAATTCAAGTCGTCTTTGCAACCAAAGCATTCATCTTTCTTTAGACCTTTGTAAAATGTAGCAGGACCCCTAAAATTTTGAATCACAAAATATTAGAAAAGGTTTTCATTTTTCAAATCGGAGAAGCATTACTATACAAAATTTATGAGTAACAAGCTATGTTTGTTATAGATTTCAACTTCAGAAAAGAGCTGATTTTGTTGAACGGAAATCACGATTCCAATCCCAAATTAATTAAATTAGTAAAACGATACATATCATTATTTTGTATGTATTTGTGTTTTTCGTGAATCAATAAATATTCATTCATTCATGGGGATTGATTAATGTTGTTCACCTGATACAAAGATGTACGAATGCACTAACGAATCGCGAGAGCGGTTCTCGGACGATCTGTAGAGTCGAGTGTCGAGCTGGCAAATGAGTGAAGATAGTCGGAGTGACGAGAGCTTCGAATCGGGGCTCGCAGACTCTAAAGTTACCAAATTGTATTGAGATTTCCAGTATTTTCAAGCCTGTAAGTTCAAGGAAAGATAGCCTCGCAGTAACTGAATGCTCAATAAAGGCCAAAACTTACGGCGAATTCCAGAAAATCTGCTGCATTTCACGTGTTAAATTGTGGTTCAGATCCTCAAAATGATCTAGTACGCATTTCGAAGTGAACATTGCGGTGCTCATCACTTTTGGTATTTGTACAATAGAGAAGTTGTATCTTTTGGAAATCTGTAAAAAATAAGTAGATTACCGATATATTACATAATATTAGTCTGCCTGCGTCGTGCTGGTCTCACTCAATACGCGGTATTGCAAAATTATAACTTCAAAAAGCTTCGGAATTACCCCAATTTTTAATTTTTCAAGGCACATTTTGAATTAGTGCGCATCAGAGGTGGTTAGCCGGCCGGGCCGTTCCGGGCCGTTCCGGGCCGGATTAGGCCTGGTTAGGCTGGGCCGGTATCCAGCTTTTTTACGCCCTGAGGTGGTTTTCCGGCCGGCCCGGCCTGTGGCCGTAGTATAGAAACGCTCGGGTGGGTGCCCGGGCAGTTTTTAGCCTGCCCGGGCAACAATTCTCAACTGCTTGGGCAGCCAAAAACTGCCCGGGCACCCACCCGGGCGTTTCTATACTACGGCCACTGGGTTTCGAAATTTCAGGCCGGGCCGGTAACCAGCTCTGGCGTGCATCGAGTAAGGTCGGTCTGAGTTTTGATACAGACTCTCTACTGCATATTGCAAGTGAAATCTCATGTTATACTAAACTTACTAGATATTTACGATTAATTCGTACAAAAGGTCGAATTGGTCCATCGGAAGGTTGATACCACACGACTAAACGCATCTATTAGAAACTTGAACCAATGAACTATTGTATTTGTTTCTAATATTATTGAATCCAAAAAGTTGTTCACACCTTTGAAAATTGCCAAGTTTAATGAAAACTCACCCGATTCGTTATTAGCTAGTTTACGAATGTTATCTCGGACATGTTGTGTGTAAGAAGCTTTCAATTTCGTATTCCAATTAATCATAAGTAAAGTGTAGAAAAACTAAAAAAACAGTATAATCTATAGTCGGATTCAAAAGTAATGCGGCCGTGTTAATAAGCAGGAGTGTTGCAATATCTTATCTGAGTAAGGCAGGGCAAAAGTAAGCGCGCGCGTAGTATGCCAGCAGGCGCAGTGTTAAAATGACAAAACACGCAGCATAAACGGCCCTATTAATTTTGAGTCTAACACTACATACGACCTATGATGAAAACTACAAAAAGACTAAATTTCCTGGCTCGAACAGTAAATCCAACTTACGAAAATCACTGAAATGAAAACGAATAGTACTGTCCGACAGTATTGAGGTCTACAGAATACTTTGCAACTTGCTGCTTTCGGAATTCGGTTCAGTAACCGTCGATTTATCAGCATTTCTCAAAATATTTACCGTTTTGCAAACTAGTTCAGTTTTAGGAAAGTGAAAACTTTCAATAGAAGTCAAACTCTTTCAAATCAATACCGGTTTCTTGATTAATGACACGATATGGAATCCAGATTTTGATCTTCATCGTTTCGCGAGATAGGAACAAAACCATATTTATGTTTTCTGAGATTGGAAATAGATTCAGAGAACAAATCGCATGTTGTACTAAAATCTATAACAAAGAAAAGACTTTAGACCGCTGTGGTATACGTAGGCTTTCGTAATTGCGTAATTGTCTCTTTCTGAACATGATACAAAATAAAACTAGTACAATAATATTTTTCTGATAACAAACACAACATTGCGCAACGAACCACATAATGTGGAAGTTTAACTTTGCCACAGAACGAGCTATTTTTGAAAACTGAAACAACACCGCTTACTGCCGTTCTTTTTTGTTATGGACAATACGAGGGCTGGGAACGGGCCGCTTCGAGTCCAGGTTTTTTGACGCGGGCCGGAAAACATCGAAATTTTACGTTTAGGTGCACTATTCAACCCAAAACTTCTCATTGTTTGACTTCAATGACTATAGTTTAAAAAACAACTTAAACTTCAAGATTTATTCAAATTTTAAGGTTTCGTGGGTATATCAAATCCAAAAATCTTGAAATCGTAATAGTATAACTGTATCAGCTTCTGAAGTAGCACCACGGACTTTAGGATTCTTTGTGTCACATTTTTTGGTCCTTCAAATGTCGTGGTGTAGTGCTCCTGATGAAATTCGCCTAAAACAGGAATATATGCACCATAATTTATACATAGAATGAAGATATTTATGCATACATATACTGTAGTAACGGTTTTGTTAAAGCGACTTCTGTTGAATAGCGGTGTTGATAAAACGGTATGAAAAATGAATAGATCGAAAGCTTTTTACGTGAAATTCATTATCTACAAAGCTACGTCTCTTATAACTAGGCATATACTTTAACAATATAGGAATCTTGAAGCTTCTTATAGAACGATATACCTTTATGGTATGTCTCCAACATCGGCAGCTTTTCTTTCTCAACGCCAGCATTTTTGTAGAATTTCAGAAGGTCTTCAACCATTTGGAATTTCGGTTCACCACCAGAACCAAATCGAACAAAGTCGTAGCCTTCGAATCGGTCCGCTAGATCTCCGTACCTAGAATATTCTGTATTTGACGAGTTATGAAATGACTATGAGTTTAATCTTAAAGTTTTTGACGAGAAAAAGTGCAACCTTCATTTATTTGACTCTATGAAAGCGCATTTTCATGATGATGATGATGATAAATGTTTATTTACCGCTAACTTATTAAAAGGCGAGATAACAATACATTTAAAAATAAATACATAATAACTTAGACGGATGGAGGAAAGAGGACCAAAAAGGCCGCGTTAACCAGACCTCTTAGGGCGGCCTCAAAATATGGGTCGAGGCCGGGCCGAGCCGGGCCGGGACGGGCCCGTCTTTTTACCTTTTGGTTATTTCGGCCCTGACCCGGCCCGGCCTTTCGATTGCTCTGATGTTAACCCCCAGTAAATGATAATAGTAAGTAATATTGGTAATATTTTATAGATTATTAATTTTGTTCTATAATTAATTATTCATATTCACCTACCAAGTTTGCGGGTAGAAATGTACTCTAAAGAAATCACGATCAAGGTAATCGTAGAAATAATGTGAATTCTTTCCATCCATTGACGAGATGTTCAAAAAATCTGAAAAGTACCACACACGCATAAAAACAACGTAGATTATGCGATATTTTTAATTTATCAAAACAAATCTCAAACAAAATGTTTACAAACCTGTATACAAGCTATTTAGCACGCATTCCAAGTTGTCATCGCATCCAAAACAGTTGTCTTTTGGAAGTTCCTTGTAAAGTGAAGGACTTCTGAAACAACAATGATTTGCTACGAAACATGGTGCTTAAACAAATCCAATCCATTTCTCAGGGAGTGGGGCAACAAAGAGGAACAAATTTGCAAGAATTATTTCTTTGGGGGCGATTCGACCTATCGACCTCTAGCTTATTAGGCGAAGCTTCTAACTACTGGTCCACCACCACTGTTTATTAAAGAATTTCAAATGTTTTCCAGAAGACGGTGTTCTCAAGCGGGCCGGGCCGGCCCGGAAATTTCAAATATTATCGGCCCGTGCCGATTCGGGCCGGTGTGCCGACGATGTACCATCTAATATATTTTTCGTAACTATAGTTGATATATTTTCAAAATTTGTCAAATTTACAATAATATGGTCGGATACTATTGATGTCGGCCCGGCCATTTATGGGACAATTTTGCGAACCCCGACAGAAGAGATGCTATAGTATTTTACTGACCTTATGCATAAATGTACAAAAGCACTAACAAAACGGG
The DNA here is from genome assembly GCA_034691345.1 of Phasmarhabditis papillosa. Lineage (NCBI taxonomy): Eukaryota > Metazoa > Nematoda > Chromadorea > Rhabditida > Rhabditidae > Pellioditis > Pellioditis papillosa. The sequence continues at coordinate 8,365 of JAQGAV010003029.1, read as the reverse complement.
ACAATGGATCGCGAACTATCTGAAGGGTTGGATGTTTATCCGGTAGATGTTTGAAGACTTCTGGAGCCGAATTCATTTCATAAGACGGTTTACATTCCCTTAAATTTGCAGTACATGGTAATTTAAAGAAACTTATTAATAATCGTTAAATTATTTGTTGTGATACTACAGAAACTGGTGATTTGATGAATACTCTGCTTTACTTCACGTCAAATTGACGATTGTTGGGCACTGATTGGAGCTAATTTTGTCTAGGATCAAAGCCGGAACAAAACTTGTTCCATCTTTTCACATTAGTTTATTCCCCTATTTATAAAACTTTATCATTCATACTTATTTTGACTTTTAAATTTATCATTATTATTAATTATTTTATTACAAAAACAAAGCAGACTTTTAACAAACTAGCGATAATCTACAGTCTGCATTGAAAATTTCACTCACGCTGCTCTCCAGTACAAATGTTCCATGTAATAACTGATATTGTTAAACTTCTCTGTATAATCTATCAAGCATTTTGCTGTGTACATTGTTGTACTCATCACTTTTGGAACATTCACTATTGAGTAATTGTAGCGTTTAGAAACCTGAAACGATTTACACCTGTGGTGACTGATCGATTAACACTACAGTAAACGAAAACAGTGGAGCGGCTGCTTTACCCTAGTGGTTAGTGCAGCGGTCTCTGAATCCGTAAGGATCTGAGGCAGTAGTTTGACTTTCCGTAGCTGCAGTAGGCTTGGGAAACTAGAAGCTTACTTATCCCATGTTTTGTGCACTCGAAGAATGAAAGTAATAGAGAAACATTCTCTGCTCAGAAGATTCCGGAATAAATGGCCGAAACCCTGCGCCGAAGAAATCTCCAGTTATTGTGAGATATTACAGGAAATACATAACTTTTAAATCACTTCGAAACGAATAAGTTATTTCGTAACAACCCGAATTAAAAATTGAACATTTAAGTTAAGTAAAACACCTACGACCCACCATATATCTACTGCTCTTGTGCACAAATGGTCGGATATTTCCGTTTGGACTCTGATGCCACCTTGCTAAATAAAGATGCAATCATAGCATTAAATTTATCCCCGAGGGTTGTGTAGTCACGTTAATCGATGCTTCAATGTGAAACAGCCAACATATATTTGATTTGTGCGGAGTGTTAAAAAATAATCCTGTTGAACATGCCTCAGACAGTTTTTGAAAAATGAAAATATACGCAAGTAACACTCCATTATTTATCTTGGATAATACTACTTCTCCTACCAGTGTTATCATTGACGAATCCTCTTATCCGACTTCGTACTAACACAGTATAATCAGACTTCGTCTCATCATGGATTGTGATTTTGATCAGCAGCACAACTGACTAAAATTAAATACTCATAGAATAAAGGGTGATATTAAATACGACTAAATATAAAATATATCTTATGATTTTATAAACAAAATATTAAAATTCAAATACTGATTGCCTTTGTGAAGGTATAATTTGAGCATGGCAACTTACTTACCACCGAGACAAATATAAGACCTGCGGCAACTCGTAAAAAGTTATTTTGACGGTAGATAGTTGTTCGACTTCTTCCTTGTCGTTGAATAGAAAGTTCTTTCTCTTGCTTCAACAGTAAAGGCTCGTGCATAACTGCGTTTGCTATTTATATGTAGTAAAGTTAATCAATAGGTAATACGGATTTAGTGGAAGCAGTAGACTTACGAAAACTTGTTAGCTATTGAATATACGTTCTATACATTTATCTTGATCTTTTCCATAGATTGAATGGAACCGGTTCTAACTTGGTGCTTTCAAAAATAGTAACTTTATCTTTAAGAGGTTTGCGGTGCACCCGTAGCTCAGTGGTCAGATAATGAGTACCCAACAAATCTACTTTATTTCCTGAACTTCTCGTATCACAATAAGACTAGATTTCTTTGAGGCAGGTTTTCAACCATCTATTCGGAATCTTTTGATCACATATGGCTCTTTTTTGCCACTAGTCAGTCTTCAAGTCTTCGAGTATACGAAACTTGGAATAAGTAAGCTGCTGGTTTTCAAGCATTCTGCAGTTACGCAGAGTTTAAGATCATTGCGGATTCCGAAACCGCCGCTCTAACCAAAATTCTAAATTACTATGAATGATCTGCACTCACTGTAGGTATAGTCAGCACCGAGTGTAATAATGGAGTGTCACTTGAGAATTTATAGGATTTTTAACACCGCACCTGCAGGCAATTTGCACGCGCGGATTTACAAAGTACAATATTGAAAGGAGAGTAGCTGCTAGATGCTGGCGCGGTGCTCGCAAAAGGGGCTCAGACGTGCGTTGAATTCTTTATACTCCATCCTTACTCTTGGCGCTGACATAATTACTGTATTCCAAAGCTCGTGGGTACAAATCCTAGTGGCATCGCTTTTCTCCGAATCTCCGTTTAAACTGGTTTTTTAAAGTTGCAAGCGTATTGACTACTAGAGATGGCCTGGTAGATATAGGGCTTACCAGCTTTCCAGTTACTTTTGCTTGTATAATTTACTTCATGTATGTTCAAAGGTATTTTCGACATTTCCCTAGAAAAAACCAGCTGACGACCAAAAAACTTTTCTTTCTGCTCCTATTTTTGTACATTCTTTCTATATTTTGCATATTTGATGATGAACAAGAAATTGGGGTGAGTTTGGGCTTGCAAGAGGTTACGGTACGAACTGCGAATTTTTTTGGAGCGCGGCCGAGTATTGGCGTGCAAAACCGCGGACTAGTCAATCATGTAATGTGCAACACCACATTTAACTTATTGTTCTAAAATAAGTAATAAATATTAGTAAACATAACTATTTTGCGCATTTTCAATTGAGCACTCAGACTTGCATATCGTTTGCAAAGTCGGCCAACCATGATGCTTACGTCAGCTTTTACCAAATATGCCAATTATGCCAACTAACAATACTGCGTTGAAAGCCTAACCATACCAAAAGTACTATATGCATATAATTATATATACTCAAAACTAACACCATCTACTATGTTTTTATGCAGAGTGTTGTTATTTAGGACATGCCTCGTGGAAGTAACCAACATGTATGGAAAGATTTCAACTTCATAAAATTTATGTAAGTCCCCTTAAGGATTCATATTAAGTAATAGTTTTTTTATTGGAATATGCTCAGTGATTGAAGGTAACAATGAAATCGTGATTTCCCTAATTCCAAATTTCTGATGCAAAATACGAGACTACAAGTCATCAGAACTGGCAAAAACAGAACTACACAAAATAGAACTACTTTGAAGGCGATTGCAGGAATTCTCAATTTATAGAGTTCTGTTGTGTGGTAGTTCGTTTCCTGCCAGTTCAGTGTCTATCAGGCCTCGGCAATTGGTGTCACCTGACAAAAAATTAAGGTGGGGGTCGTTTTTTTTTTTAAAAATTGAAAAAAATGGGCTAATTCATTCGTGAACCATGTTCAATATTAGTTAGTAAAAAAATTATGAAACAGTTGCAAGGTTCAATTTATTTATTAAAAAACGTTGGGTGGAAACTAACTGCCGAGGCCTGGTGTTTAGTAGTCTCCAACATATGCTACTCTCGATAGAAAATACTTTGAAAGTTATTAATTACAGGAAGCCTGAGCATCTAAAATGCGACGCTTTAGCCAGAAGTGACAAAGAAGCCCTACAAGAATACCTCGACAATGACAGAGTACGGATCTTAGAGGTAAGTCAAGTCAACTACCCGTGTTACCTGGTTGTCCGTTCATTCATTTACTAGAGAGTTGACCAACATTTCAGTGAAGGATCGTGGTATTCCGTGGGTTAAAATTCCATATCTGATAAAAATGTAGCAAAAACAAATATATATTTGCGTTCAGGAACCTCCTCTCTCACTAAAATGCGACGATATCTTCCGGAGAATCTTTCACACCTCACACGATGATAACGTGGGCGACGTGCCGTTTGCAATTGCCCGGAATGTATATGCAGTATGTTTTGCACGATTTACCTCAATTGCCTTATTTTTGATAACAAACGTTCAAAAAACTACCTTTTATAAATGTACGATACCGCTCTTCTCTATCTGAACCAGAGCTTGTTATCCGGTAGGGCCCGACCTAGATTTCAAAATTCCACGCCGGGCCAGTTTAGGCCGGGTCCGGCTTTTTGGGTTTCGAATCCACACGGCACCATAATGTTTTCTTATTTTTCAATCAGTTCCTTGTGCTGAGAAATGGCTAATTCGAAAAAAATCAAATATACCCAAAAAATTTGCTTATTTATCCCTGAAAAACCGGCCTAACACGGCACGGCCCAGCCTCGCCTCAAAAATATCAGGCCGGGACGGGCCGGATAACCACCTCCGACCTGAACTGTTTATAGCGTTACTTCACTCAAGAGACTTTTCTATCAATGCACTACTCTTCGCAAAACCAGTATTGTTTCGCAATCGACGCAAACAGTACGGATCTCTTCAAAGACGCCATGTGGAACCTAAGGAATTGTCTAGCTAATGTGCAAATTGTAGAGGAGGTAAGTGTTTATTTAAATATAACGATATTGGGTGGTCAATGGGGTTTCGGTAAATTGTCTCTACAACAATACAGGACTGGGAGAAGACCGGACGGCCCGGTTCGTTTCTCAAATTTTCGGCACCGGCCCTGGCCAGCCCTGGTCTATTTCACAAGTTGTGGTGGATATTTTTCAAAAAAGTTAGTTTTCTGTGCTATTTCCCTGCATTAACAATAAATAGTGCAACCTGACCGCTCAAATTTCGGCCCCGGCCCAGACTGCCTTGGGCCGATTTCTCAAATATCCGGCTCTGGCTTGTGCCAGGACGGGCCGGCCCGTGAAATGCCCAACCCTGCAACAATGTATTTTAGAGCTGGACATTGTTTTGGCTTCTGAGAATCATATTTTTGTTTTCCGTTTGCTCATTGAAAACAATATTGTTACAATAGTAGAAATTATAACTATTTTGTCATTTGTAATAATAAAACAAGGAAAGCTCCACATCTAGCGGTAATTGTAAAGTTTACCGTATTTTTTGAACGTTTTCGTGGTAAAAAATTACTGCCGTTTGTTTATTTTCACAACTTTCAGAAAAAAATGCCAATGTTGTTTCAGGAATTTGCGTTCGATTCAGCTGGTCACGCGCAGGATCTTGCTCACTTTCGATGTATTCAACTGCTACTGAATGAACCTGACTGGGAATATGTACTCCTTTTACAGGTACAATTAGAAAGAACATAAAAACTCGAAAAATTTTAATATATGTTCTTCGAACTCAGAACGACGATTTCATCTTCAAGACAAAATCCGAAATTGGACAAATCTTGAAAGTGATGGACGGGGCTCAGTTGATGGGCTCGCAGGATCCTTGGAATGCACCGTGGCGTTTTCCGCACGAAGAGTTCAGAAACGCTAAAGAAGCAAATTTGTTTAAAAATAGTAAGTTTAATCGTCTTGTTATTACTCCCATAGTTTGAAAGGTTTGTTTTATTTGGTTTATGCGTAAACTGGTGGCGAGTTGATATATATTATAAATTATGCTAGCTGTTTACGAAGTTTTCCTGCTCAATAATTATATATATATAAATATATATCGAAAAGTCAAGCTGAGGTTCAGAAAAATATATAGCAAGGAAACACTTGTTTGGTAAAGTTATGTTGTATAATATATAGTTAATAAACTAAGGTAATTGGTGGAACTATTTCGTTTCGCCCCCTGGCTCTTAACGGATAATCAGTGCGGGAGCTCGTCAGTAGAACGAACACTGATCTTACTAACAATTATTACTAAAAATTACTAAAAAACAATTTTAGGTAAATCATCTACGCATAACCAACTATATGGAAAGATAAAATTTGTTCACTCACTGAACCAAATCTTCTTATCGAGAGAATTTGTAAATGCATTGGAGCAACGAGTCGATATAGATAATGTTGTAGAAATATTCAATCTAACGGTTTGTTATCATGCACGGCTCAAACGGAAACTGTGTGATTAAAGGACTGTGTTCCCCTTTCAAATTTATAGTTTATTTTTGACTGGAATGCTTAAACCACAACATTCGAAACAACTCAGTCGCACAGGATGAGTTATTACCTTTCCAATTATATATAAATAAACATAAATTCCTTGGTGAACAAATCCAGGAATTGAGCCGCAATATTTCACCATTTGAATTTGCTCTGTCCCGTTGCCTTAGGGCGCGGCGAGCCGTGCATGGAACATTTGAAGTTTTCAACCTTGTTATTCAATTCAACAAAACCGCAGAAGGCTATTTATTGAAGTTAGTTCTGCAGTGGCAAACTTAAAAACTGAAACTAAAATCGTTTTCGGAATATGTCTGAATCAATTTCCTTATGGTTCAATAAATTTCACCTTGTAGCAATACGGAATCGATGAATTTATGTTCCCAACGCTCGCTTTTAATGGACATCTCGGTCTGCCAGGGCAGGCTAGGAAAGTCTGTTACCACCCAAAGTACTATGGACCAGTACGGTAGGTATTAAAAACCACCTAGAACAGTTAGCTTCATATTGATATCACATGAAACTGCGTATAGTTTAGGATGATATTCCATCAAAGGGATGCGTTATTAAATGAATCTTCTTGATAGCTTGCGGCATTTTAAGCCTAATTCAACCGTAGTTTCTCGCCACCTTCGGTGTACTGTTTTCTATCTCAAGCCCTATGTTTTCACCGCGGTATGACCACCAGGGCGCAGTGTTATATAAAATGAATGTAAAATCGGTCGACATGGTGCGTTTACTCCAAAAGTACATTCGTAATTTTATTTATTTGTGCTGAGTTTCTTAATGAACAAAATGTTGTGATTATTTTAGCTATCATCACTGGGCGAATTTAGTAAAGTGTAAAACCAACAAGGTCCGACACAATATTTGCATGTTTACGGTAGAATATCTGGAAGAACTGCTTGGAAGACACGAACTCATAGGTAAGAAGCTCATTTATTCAAGTTTTCGGGAATCCAAGATTAGAAAACGTATTGTTAGCTATAGTCTATCTCAAGACCTAGGTTTTCACCGCGGTATCACGAGCGGGGCGCAGTTTTATCATAAATGAATGTGTAATCGGTCGACGTGGTGCGTTTTCTCCAAAAGAACATCATTTTTTTATAACACGGCGCCGCGCTGGAAACCTAGATTTTGTGATATTTAAACTATATGTTCGCTGAATTCTTGTCGAATCTTTACTTCAGTCTACACCGACTATCAAAAATCATCATTTTTTCAGCGAACAAAGTATGGTCCAAAGATGATTTTGGTGTCGTTTTGTGCATGATTGGGTTTCTGAAGGAACGAGCCAAGAAGAATCTGCCTATGAAAGGACTGTCCGAGTATTCAAAGCTACCCCAGGTAATCAGTTTGAAACGTTGAGATGGCAGCTTGGAACTGATATGAATGACATTGCAACAAATACCTTTTGGAATTTGGAGTCTTTAGGCTCCATTCAAAAAATTGCCAGGCCCGGGACGACGGCCCGTCAGAGTACCACACCTGAATTAGAATAAGATGGGGAGTATACTTTAATTGTAGTGTTGGTCGATTGATGGTGTACGTTATGATCATATCGCTGACTGAGTATTTTATTGTTAACTCCTTTTTAAAGAGTTCAGACGGTTCTCCTCTATATTTTCAATCTATTTTGAAAATGTTAATATATTGATATAATTATAGTAATTTATAGATTTAGCATAGTCTGGTAAAAACTAATATTCCTCTAAAACAAAGTATTTAGCATGTATGAGTAACATAATTAGCAACGACGAGAATTGCAGGTTCAAGAATTGAGAGCCCGCAAAAACGGCGGCTTCGATCCGGCCAAGTTCAAATGTCCGCCTGGTTACAACGACCCTACCGATCTACAGATTCATAGAGATGTAGATGATTAATACTATATTATTTGTTAGCGTTTTGTAATATAATGTTTTATATGATGATTCCAATGCAGTTCTGTTTATGAAAATAAACCAAATCCGTATTGAAAAAAAAGTTTGTTGATTCATTTTCCGAACAAGAAATCACAGATATTTGGAGCGAAGAAGTGAGATGAGGGAACTATAGGAAGGGGGACTTCATTGCACATCACCCAGGGAGTGGGGGCAGCTAATCACAGGCCGGTTATCCGGCCCGGCCTTCCCGGCCTGAAATTTTGGAGGTCTGGCCGAGCCGAGCCGGGCCAGGCCGGGTAGGCCGGGACCGGTAAGGCCGGTTTTTCTTCAGGATCCCGGTTTTTCAGGAATAAATAAGCAAATTTTGGTATTTTTGAACTTTTTTTTTTTTTTTGAATTAGCCATTTCTCAGCACAAGGAACTTATTAAAAAATAACAAGACATAATGTTTCCGGGTGG
>JAQGAV010003028.1:0-13566 GCA_034691345.1 Phasmarhabditis papillosa | reverse complement strand
GTCTGAGTAAGGCAGAGCGAAAGCAAGTTTGCAATCTGCTGATATCGCGCGCGTAGAATGCCAGCAGGCGCAGTGTTTAAAATGACGAAATACGCAGCCTACACGGCGGTATTACTTTTCAATCTGACTTTACTTCTCATTAAGCGAAAAGTAATCAGTCCGTGCCCACGCTGGCCCGAAAATTTTTGACAACCCCCACGGTGTTAAGTATAAATACCCTTGTTTCTTTTATTTTGTTAAATCTGTTGTTGATCTACGTTTCTTAAAGGCCGACAGTTATTTGCAAAGAAAATTTAAATTAAAAACAACAAAAAAGTTCAACACGTGGCTTGGATATCCCGACAAAAGGACAATTTACAACGTGTAGTTCAAAGTGAAAATTTAAAAATAAATCTTTGCAATTAACATGTAGAAAACATAGACTCATTCAGTCATATGTTTTTGTAACAAATGTTGGCTGCTCCTTCAAACTGCATAAATAGTTAATATAAAGGCCTACATAGGTGTCCAGCGCAGGCAGTATCCTAAGGAACAACGGTATAGTCCATAACAAAAAGTAGAATGCAGTGCGCGAGTGCGCGGTGTTGTGTAAGTTTTTAAAAATCGCTCGTTCTGTGGCAAAATTAAACTTCCATTATATGGTTCGATGCGCAATTTTGTGTTTGATGTCAGAAAATTATTATTGTACACGTTTTATTTTGTATGATCAGAAAAAGACAAATACGCAATTGCGGAAGCCTACGTATACCACCGCGATCTGCGTTCTTTTGTTTGTTATAGACTATATATTTTCTACTGTAACTTATACAATCCCCTTTAAAATAGTTCCGTGTTCGTAATTTCTGTTTTCTGTGAATCCCTTTGCCTCCAGACATATTTTACAGTCTTCGTACTCGCAATTAGTCCTTTATTACATTTGATTTTTTAACTTTTCGTTCCGGAAATGTTTTCTTCCTTTTTCTTTGGCTGTTCACAATACATACGTATGATGTAGAAGAATTCGCTATATCATTTGTCTCTCATATAATAAACACGACTATTTTGATCTGTTTACAGTCCTTATATGTAGTTTAATTACGTTTATTACTGTTTAGAAGTTATTTAGAGGTTAATTTCCTTATCTGTTAGTATTTTTGTCAAAGAGTTTATAGTTTTATAGGTAGGTGTCACCCAAGTACGATGTTGTATAGTCTTTAACAAGAGTTAGGTTTCTAGTGGAGTATCTAAAAGAGAGGCGGTGTTATATATAATGAATTCACTTTAGAACAAATGGCTTCAAATTCACCGATTTCCATTCCATTTCTCATCATTTCTCCCCAGGATACTGCTATGAAAACCTAGTTCTGATGCAGACTATAGTTCCGTTTGTGATGCTCTTGCCTTTGAGATTGTGAAAGTCATAACATCGCGCTTAGCATCATGTCGTACTAAGATTATTAAAACTTATTAAATATTTTTTAGTTCCTCCTCCAGTATTTGTTCTTGATCATGAATGCATGTTACATTATTTCATCATGTTCTGTAATCGTACATATCATTCACCATCGAATATATAACCTTAGATAGTTAAAAAGAATATAATAACGTTTTCATTGTTCAATCAACATAAACATGTCAAGTCTTCAAAATTTGCTGAAAAACTCCGTTTTTGGCAAATCTTCGTGTTTCGGGTGCATTGATACCTGTACCTACCAGTTCAGTTCATTTATTTTCAAAGATCACCTGATCTAGATAGGCCACGCCCCTTATTTATCGATCGGCGCACCACTTTAGGGGTACTGACACATACGACACACATGTACGTACGTACCAGCTACACCCCACAACCAAACCACCCAAGAACTATTTGAGAATTTTGTTGTTTTTACCGAAAATATAGGAAAATGTGGAAATAAACATGGTTTATAAACCGTATTCCAAATATTTAACTAATTTTTGGTCAAAATTCGATGAAAAAGTAATAGTGTAACCAATTTTTTCTAACAAAATTATGCAAGAGACGTTTTTATGGAAGCAAAATCGAATTTGAGGATATATAAAAGACTTCGACTGTTTAAAAAGAAAATTACAGGCTATCCAAGTTTGGATTTGTAATTGCAAGAAGAATGAAAGAAGTCAATGGTCAATGCGATTAAGATGCTCAATTGTGAATTGGTTGCTTCATTGATAACAATGCCTATAGCTAGGGCCTTACCTTACAAGACAACCTTGCCATTACCGATCTTTCTGGTCTAGGTCCTTTTGAGGAGTCTAGAGCATACGATTACTTTTATGTACTTTGGTTTAGGAAACCAATTATTCCTTAAAAGAACGCCTCGACCGGGAAGTATCTTCTTATCCTAAGAATAAAGATAACTAAATGCAAACTGCGCTTTTCCTTTCTTTCTTTCATAATCTAATCAGTATTTTCATTGAAATGGCTAAGTAAAGGCTCTTTTCAGAGGTTATCAATGGGGAAGACAATTTAGCAATGGCGCGCACTTTTAAGGGCAACCAGGGTGTGCGCAGTCCAACAGTCTGTCGCCTTGTACTGGCACTGAACTGGCGAATTAGACCGATTTTTGAAATATTTTATATTCAAAAACTTTTAAACCTATTATTTTTAATAGGACACTTACTATTTTCAACTATTTTCACTAAAAAATTTCACTAAAAAACCGTGAAAACTTTCTAATTTGACAATATTTTCATTCAAAATAATTTGTAAACTCTATTTTTCTCTTTTTGTTAATTAATTTTATTAGTCTTCCTTTAATTCACATGTATTTCGTATGTTTTCATGTATAATCAGCTTATTTCTGACGTTTAGTCAACTAAAAGACCGTCCCAGCTGGCGCTTTGCTAGCAAAACCCGATTATGCCTTTGTTTTTATTCGATTTGCCTTTTTTGCTTATTTAATAATATACTTTTAAAGTTTAAATAACATATTTAAAAAGTTTATTTGCGTTTTTAAACAACTAAACGACTATGTAAACTTTAGCAAGGCTTAACTTTGCTGAAACCGGTATTGTAAAGCGGTTGTTACCCTTTCCGCTGTGTTTATTGAGCACTTGCCATTTCTATAGTCTGTATCGATAACTACGTTCCCAGTGCAGTGTCCTGAGGGGCAGCGGTGTTATTTATATAAATGAATGGGAAAACGGTTGATTGACAGACTTTGTTAAAGAACTTTCATTTTAATCTAACACGGCCTCTCTCGGAGACCATCGACCAGGGCCCGGGCCCGACCCGGTCCGGACCCGGTCCGCCGACTTTTTCAGGGTCCGGCCCTGCCCGCTGAATTGTCTGCTCTATTCAGGATAATACGCTGGAAACTAAGCTATTGATACAGACTATATGATAAATATGGTAAAGCATACGTCAAAATAAACGGAAATCCTTGAAATTTTAAGTTTGATTTTTAGTTAGTTGAGCGGTTATTTTACAGTATTTTCCTATTAAATTAAGATAGAATCGGAAACGTTACCAGTTTGTCTTTGAACTTCCATCACTTCTTCTATGTATTTGGTTTCTGATTTTTAACGCAGCGCCCCGTTCGGGTTTAAAAACAGACGGTTGCCTATAAGACTATTAACAGTTGACTGTCAGATGTTAAGTTCAGATGAACTTGCGACGATCAGCAAATCAAAAGGTTCGAAATTATTTCCTATTTTTCGAATTTCGTTTTCTCGTGATCATGTATTTCTCCCTATTAGTCATATTACAGTTATTTTATCACTGTGGCTAAGTTTTTAATTTCGAAATTTCTTCGCCATTAAATTTTACAAACTTTTTTTTCGGAAATTCTTCGCATACTTTCTTTGTTTTATTTTTATAGACAAAATATACGTAAGCAAAAAGGAGTTTGTAAGGCGGAAGAATAATGTAAAGTTATCATTTGATTCAATTCATGGTAGTTTTCCGTATAATTTAATACTTTCTAGTTTCAGAAGCTGTTGTCTATATACAATAACATTTGAATTGCTTAAAGTAATTGCAAATTCTTGAATTTATCAATTTGATTTGATTTTCTGATCTGTTTTTGCCGTCATCCGATCTAGTTTCACCGGAACCTCACGGGTGGTCCTGTGACTTTGCATATAACGTCATGTTCAAGTAACAATTTGTACTCTACCTATATAACCACGTGGCTAGGCAAGGCTACTAAAGTGATTTTCACCGCTAGACACTTTTTAGAATATGCTTGTTGTAGAAAAGTATATAATAGTGTAGTATGATGCAAGAACTAGGTTTTCAGCTCATAATCCTGGAGCGCTGCGGTGCTATAAAAAAATGAATGAATCTGTGGATTGTGGGCCTATTATTGTAAGAAAGTACATTCATTTTATGTAACAAGGCTTCTCTCCAAGATAGGAATTATAATATTCCATATTTTAAAATTTTCTGCAGCTACGGGGATTGATCCTGCTCGTTTGTTTCACTCTCTGTTTTTGTAGTCTGCATCGCTAACCATTCGGCTATTCCGTTAGCTTAATCTTCTCTTAATAGTTTGTCAGTTTCCTAAACAAGATTGAACGGCTCAATCAAGAACAAGAACAACTATTTTTCTTCAGAAAAAGAAAAAAGCTCTGCAAATCCTTTCTTCGCGCTTTCATAGGAAATCCAATCACTTTAGCTTGTTCTTTAGCGTTCTACTTCCCCGAAATGACGAATTTCTGTTTTTATGTTTATTCAAAAATTTAAAATATACAATGAGTTTTTGAGCACTTTGTATTTTCAATTTCTGACTACAATTTTCAAACTTGTTTAATATTTCTTATCAGATCAGCTGGTTTGGTCACTAATAAAAGCTGGCCCACCACGAGGTTTATTCATTTAAGAACTTATTTCTAAATTAGCTGTTTCAGAAAACTTTTTACTAGTCAGAAGAATGCAGTATAAACATCAAAACCAGCTTTTTATTATTTTGAACTTGCTTTATCTTTCTGAAGGTTCATTGTAATCGTAGCGATTCAATTCTGCACACGCAAAACCTTATCCTGGCTAAGAAAGCGAAGTATCGTGTGAATAAATGGAGCATCTATGGAGCATCCGGGAGCAACTGGAGCATCTCGAGGTAGATAGTCGAGTCTGCTCAGGACAACCGACCCAATTCAACAGATAGTGAGAGTTTGACCTCACCAGAGATTGCTATAATTATATAGATCACTTTAGTTTATCACCTTTACACTCATTTACCTGCAAACTTTTAAATTTTCCCATTTGAACTCCCATTAAAGTAACTGCGTAAACATTTATTTTACTGTAATATAAGTACTTAACGCCTTTTCATTTCCGATTCACATGTTAGAAATTCCAACGCGGCAATGCCACAACTTTGTTTTTCAAGCCGCCGCTCACCACGTATCTTTTATTAATTCAGCCGTCAAAGATCAGAGATTCACAGGCAATTAAATGATGTTTTAATTTATTCAGATCGAATGTTTATATATTCTGAATGTATTAGATCGGAAACGTGGACTTACAAAATCTGCTGCTGGTTTCTGATCTATAGTTTGCCTCAGATAGATTTCCTCGATTCATTCCGGAATGTTCTGAGCAAGGACTACTCCTTTCTAACATACATTATTTGAGTGAACACAACATGGCATAAGAAAGCTGCTGGTTTCCCAAGCCTTCAGCAGCTACGAAGTGTTTTATAAGTTCTTTGTTCTTGTTTATAAAAGACTATTAGACATTTTACAATTATTTTAAACTTAAATCACACTTTTGTAAACAGCAATACTGACCGAACTTTGACTACACAGAGGTTACACAAAATACATTTGTCAATTTGTCAATTTAGGTGCAAATGTACTTAATTGGTTTACTTTTAGTTTAAATATTACTAAAACATATAAAGTTTATACTTTTATTATTTATCTTAACTGTTTTTGATGAAACCGAAATCCGTCGAAGCTCACAGCCTGGAAAAACAATAGTTATAACTACTAATTGAAACTATTGTAAGGTTTCCATTTTGTTGTCTCCGGAGTCCGAAAGGATAAACCCACCAACTTCTACCAGACTTTAATTTATAAACTCTAAACTTTGTTGTCCAGACTAAGTCGATTGTTGATGTTTTCTTGTTATCCGCATGGATCTTTTACAACAAGAACAGCAGTTAGCCGAGTCGAGGCTCATTCTTACGTAAAACACTTATAAATAGATATGTTTAACACTTTAAACTGGTCGTTTCTACTAAAAATAACTATATTACTACTCACATTTTAGTTTTAAATCATTGTCAATGAAGAAACCTTTTGCAGTTAATTCGTATTAATTTGCTTTCAAGTATACGTTCCCAGTGGTCGTCGCTCCTTCTAATGTTTTAACCCCTACCGTATACCCCTAACAGATCCTTCGGTAAACTGTAGTCGGTGCCGAGAATAATAATGGAGTGTCACTTGCGTATTTATAGGAACTTTAACACCGCACTGCAGCAAATTATACGCGCCTACTTGCAAAGTACAATATTGAACGTATAGTAGCCGCCATATACTGGCGCGGTGCTCGCAAAAGGGGCTCAGACGAGCGTTGAATTCATTACACTCCAACATTACTCTTGGCGCTGACTATATATTGCTTTTTCTAAGTGCTTTTAACAAGCTGACCTTTTACCATACAGTCTTATAAACATCCTATAAATTCTCTTAGTTTATCTTATTATATCTTACATCCTAGTTCCTAATACTAACTTCAAAATGATCCATAATTGATTCTTTCGTGTTTTTCCACCATTCAGTTTTGATTTAGATCAACGCAGATTCTAATCGATTCTAATAATTTTTAATCTATCCGTTATTGAAAATGTAATTTTTGTTAATAAAACATTACTGCCGTCATACATGCAATAGCCTCATATATAAGACTTCTCATTCATTTTAAAAGCCATTTTCCGCTCTGACTCGTTCTTTTGTTCTTGTATTTTATTAATATTTATGTATTTACTTTAGAAATGGTTTTAAATATTAAACGATTTTCTGTGGAAGAGCACTGTGATGAGGACTTAGAACGATACAGCCCCGCCAAGCCGTTTAAGCATCAGGTAATAAAAGGGTTACTGTAGTTAGTTACAAGGATTACTGTAGATAGTTACAACGGTTACTGTAGATAGTAACAAGGGTTGCTATAGCTATTTACAAGGGTTACTGTAGTCAGTTACAAGGGATACTGTAGCCTGTTAAAAGGTTACTGTAGAAATTGAATAATTCTGTGCCGGTTGATAATAAGGATAACCCGCTTAATCTAAACCTGTTTGTCTTAACGAAAATACTTAAAATAAAAGCTATATAGTCGAATTCAAATGTAAAGAGGCGGTTTAAGAATTTCAAATGTTCATTTTGCAGAACTTCTTGTTGCAGGTTTGCTAAATACGCAACTGCATCATAAAAATACGCAGTCGACACGGCCTCTGTACGATTGGAAAACACTGTAGCAACAATACTAATTTTAAGTGTCATAATTAGTCGACACAGTCATAGCGGCTTACTGATTCAATAGTAGCAAATGTAATTAAACCCCTAAATAAGAAATAGTTTTGCAGGTGGGTGGTCACACTCCCCTTTCCTATCTTCCAAATGGACACCTTCTGAAGCCTTGTGATGAACGGGAGCTTCTCTTCTACCGGAGTATGCCAGCTCAGCTCCTCCCGCTGGCTCCGAGATGTTGCTCCACAATTCAGGTACTTAGTTTATCAGTTATCCTAATTCTAAGAGCCGTACCCTTTGTGTACCAATGTGATGTTCTAGTGCGTCCCGGCTGGTCCCGTACCGATCCACAGCTAGCTACAGCCAACCGCAGTCCTTTAAGCAAGTACTCGCAGCATACTGTAGTCTTAAGTTTAGTCTGTGTCTTACAGGGATCGTCTACACTTTGTCTACCAAACTGCTGTTCTAACTGTTTATCGACCATCGAAGAGGATATTGACATATCTATTCCAAAATATGAACTAAGAAATAATAAAAGAAGAATGATATCTAGGTTAGTTGGATAGTTTAAATAAATTACCACCCAAGAAGATAATTTAAAAGTTAAGCAGAATGAGGCTTGAGTGAAAAGTTGGATTTCTGCATTGAAAGCTAACAGCTGACGTTAAATATTGATATAGTCCGAAAACTTGCCTTCAAATTCGCTGGAAAATGCATTCCCTCTCTTCGGGCGAGAGAACGATCCAGCGAATTGCAGGCAAAATTTACAACACCGCGCATCGTACGAGGCAGGCACAGTGTAGTCGAGGTTTTGAAACAGATTATAGCCGAATTTGATCTACTCAAATGCAATTGC
The DNA here is from genome assembly GCA_034691345.1 of Phasmarhabditis papillosa. Classification (NCBI taxonomy): domain Eukaryota; kingdom Metazoa; phylum Nematoda; class Chromadorea; order Rhabditida; family Rhabditidae; genus Pellioditis; species Pellioditis papillosa. The sequence continues at coordinate 5,300 of JAQGAV010003028.1, read as the reverse complement.
CAAATATAGAAAAAGGCAAGAAATTTCGATGAACTGGACTTTAATTTAAAACTTTTTATATCCGCATATGGTCATAATGGTTAATCTTCTTTTTTAGAAACTACATAGTGCTTTGTGACCTAACACGAGGCTTCTCTCAGCCTTGTGTTTTAGACCTAAAGTTAGGTACTAGACAGCACGGAGATGCGGCTTCTGCTGAAAAAGTATTGTCCCAAACAAAGAAGTGTAATCAGACTACATCATCAACAATGGGAATAAGACTTTGTGGTGAGTTTAGAAAAGGATTTAAAGGAATAAAGTATAGTTTAAAAAAGAAAGTTTATGAAGCTATAGGTCTATTCAAGAATAATAATGGAGTGTTAAAAAAGAATTTCCCGAAAATGGCTCTGAAAGTATTCGAAAACTGAAAATATACGCAAAATTTCCTTGATATACGCAAGTAACACTCCATTATTCATCTTGATTCAGACTATATTAATGAAAACTACTTACGTTATAGACAGTAAATCATATAAAAAGTTATTATATAAAGAAAGTTGGCCGGGTTAAGTGTAGCATTGTCATTTTCATAAAATTGATCATGTAATCCTGGTCAATTCAAATCTTCAGTCTCAATATTTATATTTATTCATTTTCTGTAATCGCAAATATCACACAGTAGCTGTAGATTTCTTCGGCGCAGGGTTTCGTCCATTCATTCATTTTTCATAGATTGTTGCTCTAACCACTAGTCTCAAGGGTGGTAATGACCGGTAAACTGCCACTACTGGGCAGTCCACAAAAGCTTGCGATTTTTCGGACACGGTTTCCTTATTTGAACTAACTAAAAGAATTAAAATACTTATTTCTTTAGTCAACATTATTATCTTCTAGGAATGCAGTATGCTAGAACCTCCGGCGAACTAGTCCTTATGGATAAATATGCAGGCAGAGAACTAGACGCAGAAGGTCTTCTAAGCTCCGTAAAAAGATTCTTTAAGTCAAGACCAGAATCTGTGGAATTAGTGGAGAATTATGTTACAGAAATTAAAGAAGTGAGTTTGATAATAACTGTTTATGTATTTCATAATTGTGTAATAAATGAATGTTCTTACCGTTTCAAGTTATCCAAAGCACCAATTTTCTATTCTTTTTTATATAATACCGCTGCTCCAGATGATACTACGCTGGAAGCTTAGTGTTCCATAAAGACTATATACTATATAAATGTTTCAATTCCTTATAAAAAGAGTTTTTAGATTTTACAATCTCTCGATGGGGTTCGCTTGTTCGGATCTTCGTTACTCATCGTTATTGAAGGTTTGTAGTGTTAATAGAAACAGAGATGTCTAGATTTCGTAATTTGCAGACGCTGATTTACTATTAACTTTCTGAATCATAAAGTAGACATCCCGAATTCTGACTACTGAAATTGATGAGGGCCCATTCCGGCCCTTTGTTCAGAATATTAATTACACCGTACCGGGTAGGGTAGCCGACTTCCAAGTCCTCCAAACCCCTCCCGAACCTAAACTCAGGCAACAATGGGGATTCCAATCTGGAATAAAAACTTAATAATTCTGGCTTCAACTTCTGAATATTGTTTTTTCAGCTGATCCATCAGTTCCCGTTCGCTCAGAGGTTCGTCTTGTAGACTTTGCTAACGCCACTTGTAAGGGATTCTTAGATGATTCTGAATACTCCGGACCAGATGAAGGATCCCTTCTAGGACTGCAGTCACTACAACAAATGCTAACTATTATCCAACAATAAGCTCGTTAACTCCTAGTTAGATTATCTTTTTATGTAATGATACTTACTAAACTCTTATATTATATTGGAAGCAGCTCAGTATTTCCTCATTTTGCTTATAACTTTAAGTTCTAGTCATATTTTAAGGAAGATTACAATTATATAGTCTCTTTAGAAACTGTCATTTTGGTAATTTTCAAATTTTACGAATCTGGAGATGGTTGGCTCGACCCACAGCTGGGCCCAAATTTCAGCACCGTCACCGGGACTTTTGCTAGCGAGTCATCTCTAGAATATTCCGACAATCCTGTTAAAAGCAGACTATAGTCAGATTCAAAAGTAATGAGGCTGCGTATTACGTCACTGCGCCTGCTGGCATTCTACGCGCGCGGTATCAGCAGATTGCAAACTTTCTTTCGCTCTTCCTTGCTCATGCAAAATATTGCAACACTCCTGCTTACTAACACGGCCGTATTACTTTTGAATTCGATTATATACTTCTTAAATATTTTCATTTATCCGCAATCATTCGCCTTCTGTTGTGCATTTGTCCACATCTAGTCTTACGAGTATCTGTTAGCTCATTACATATTACTCTATTTGAATGCTATTCTTTTTTTTTGCCGGTCCGCAAATAGCGGGCCCCTTCTCCAGCACCCATTCCTATTGGTTCTTTCTATTTTCATTCCGTTTAATTCTAAACTTGTTGTGATGTTTCCCACTATATTTTGCCACTTCTATCTTCGGGTTCTCTTACCGTAACATATCAAAGTATTATTATAGCTCAAAAGAACATTGCCGCAGTTGAAATTTGTTAGAATTTGTCAATTTTAATAGAGTTTAAATAAATTTTCAAATTATTTATTCATTTTATTATAATTCAAAGGCAACATAATTAGCAAGATCAAGGCAAGACTGGGGGGATTAGTGTTAGAAGATGGAATATTAGACCAACGGTTGAAAAGGAATAGTATGTATGGAAAGTAAGGTTATCATCGCGGTATACTGCAGAGAGGCGGTGTTATATTAAAATGTCTCCTTATTCTATTTATTTTATTTAACACCGCTGCTATTTAGGATACTGCAGAAAGCCTAACTATTGATACAGACTATATAACTCTAATGCAGAATAAATGGAAACAGTTCATAAAAACATAATGGGTGGTCTTTAAATACAAACAATTACTGTAAAATAGGTTAATTAAACAAGAATAAGTTAATTAGTAAAGCCAAACAAAGCAAAAGACAACAACTAAAGATTATATATATATAGCAAACTATTAAAAAAGATATGCAAAAACATATTATATCCGTATATTGTGGGGAAAGGCGCTTTTAGTTGTAGCAAGGTTTTGTACTACAAAAGCAACATAATTGACAAGTTAGATGTGCAGGATAGCTACAGTAATCGGTTACGGTAACAATGATTTTAGCTGTGCAGGTTACTGTAGCCAATAACGGCACTAAGTAAGATGAGCAGGTTAGCCACAGTAACCATTGAAACACAATATGCAAGTGCAGGTTACTGTAGCTGATTACGGTAACTAATTAGATGTGCAGGTTGTTAAGCGAACATTCTAAATTTATTCTTCTGTCTTTGTGAATAACATATAGCAGAAAGAATAAGAGCAACGCTAAATACAAATAATCCAATAACAATCCATAAAAGAGGCATAGGAATACATACTTGTGGAGCAGTAGCTGCCGAGGGGGGAGTGGAGACAGAATATTGAGCTGCCGCATTGGGCAGGTTAATTTCTGAAAATATTTATATAAGCAGTGTTTATATTCCATAATTATCTCAATTTTGTACAGACTTATTTCAAATAATATGGGATAGAAATTAAAATCAGTTCCGCAAAGATGCGTCTTTAGGGGAGACTCCCTTAAAACTTTTTCCGATATTGCTCCAATATCTACTATAGTCTGTTACAAGAGCTATGTTCTTAGCGAATTATTTTAGAGAGAGGCGGTGTTATTAATAATAAATGTACTTTTTCGAAACGGCTAAAAATCCCCCTATTCTCTATTCATTTAGCCTAATACTGCCTCTTCCCTAGAATGCTGCGATGGCACAACTAAATTATTGCTCTTTCTTCTCTTACCTGAATCCTTTTCGACTACAGTAACCGACTGTGATGATATATCTGATTCAACAATAGCATCTCTTCTTCTTTTAACGGTTGTCTGCTTCTTTTTACTCTCTGTTGGTCTAACATAAATTTCAGCTGAAGCGGGATCTTCGGATGCGACTATAAGCGAGACTGGAGTAGGTCTTACAATTATGTCATCTGCTCCTGAAATGGTACTTTATGTTATAGCATTTTATATATAGTTTGTGTTATTATATTTTGTAAACGGATAGTTTAAAAGCGTCTGATTTCAAAATGGGATGGTTTTTCAAAAATGACGGTTAACGGTGTTTCGACCGAAAACTATTGTGGCTCTCGACAACGCTAGTCTACCAGTATCTTTACAAATAGTAATAACAACTTCTACAATCACTAAAGTATTTAAAGTTAAGTTAACTTCTTTAAATACTCTTTTTATTTAGTTTTTCTACCTGATCCTTCAACTGCATCTAGTGCTTTGTTTATCTTTTTATCCACATAATTAGACATATCTTCGGGAGTTGGGAAGATATTAGTGGAAGAAGGAAGGACTGTGGTTGTCGTAACGGGAACTAAAAAGAAATATATATACAAGTGTTGTATTCAATAATACAATCAGTTTTTAAAGATTTAGTATACTTGCGCTATACAAAAAGAGATACTGTTTTATCAAGAGCCAGGTTTCTAACGCACAAACTTGGAAGCCAACGGTGTTATAAAAAAACAATGCATTCCGTATATAAATGTATATCACATGACGGGTGTTCTTTTTATTCTTTACATCTTATGGGCAGCTAGAAGTCGGTTTTACGGAAATCATAAGCGAACATTCAAGCATACATCACACGGTTGCTCAGTTCGGCTTGGGACGGGGGAGGGATCGAAACCCACAACCTTTCCTCCTCACGGATTCATAGGTCTACTAGCTGAGGTACAAAAGGGAACGGTGTTATATAAAAGTAAATGGAAAAACGGTTGATGGAATCTTTTTCTTTCAAAGTGAATCCATTCTAAATCCTCGACTCCTCTCTCGATAACCTTGCTTTTGATAGAGACTATAGATCAAAGTTCTTATGGCAGCTTATATTCCTAGAGGCTATCCAAATATTTTAAAATTTCCTTCATAAATTATTATCTAAACACTTGAAATATTATTTCTGAACTCTCTCGGTTTACTCACCTCCAGTGGTAGAAGATGTTATCTCGGTTACTGTAGTTGTTACCACAGTTGTTGTTGCGAGAGTTGTTGTTGTAGTTGGTATAGTTGTCGTAGTAGGGGGTACTGTAGAAGTAGATTCTGTTGTCGTTGAACCTAAAAGAAGAAGTTAGGTGATAGGAAAACTCTAAGTGTTTAATAAATTACAAGTTAATATTAATTAGTTTTCCCAAAAAGTCGGCCCCCGGCCGGCCGTCCCGTCGTATTCCCAGCCCGGGCTCAAATAAAATATAAATATAAAT
>JAQGAV010003027.1:0-13570 GCA_034691345.1 Phasmarhabditis papillosa | reverse complement strand
AAAATTTTATCAGAAATGACTATACACAATACACTCCGGCCCGACCGGGCCGGGCCGGGCCTTGAAATTTCTTCACCGACCCGGCCCGGCCCGAAGCCCGACCGGGCTTGGGCTTTTCGTGAGAGGCCTGCAGTACACCATGATACTATGATGGAACTAATTTTGTATTATTTATATTGTACAATATTCAAAAGTTGTATTCCCAGAAAGAAGGGCTGGCGATAGAGAACAGTCAAAAACAGAACCATTATATACTGTGAGTTTTCGAAATTGTCATCCAAATAATTCTGTTTTGGCATTTCTGTTTTCTGGGAGACCCTCAAAAGTTATAAACCTTTCCGATGTTACTCTAACCTTAGTCCGTAGTTTTCTCCGACATTACATCTGGCTCCGGAACAACAGCATAGACTTATGGGGATGTTTTGGAAAGTAGTTGAGATACACTTATCCCGAGCTAACTGAAAGGAGCACACAACTGATTAATTAGATTTATAATATATATATATAACTATGTTATTGGAAAGCTCAACGTCAAATTTTGAATTACAGCGGTACGTACTCCTAATAAGAAACTCTGTTAACAACCGAAAACAAGAAGATCTTTTTCAAAAGAGAATGCCTGAGTGGTTTTACATATTAATAAACAATAAGACTAATAGTTCTTACCATACATCTCCACATAGAGCATCCTGCTTTAACTACATCAATGAGTACAGCTGCATTAGCTGTCATATTGTAGCAGTATGAGTTATCATTACAGTTTACAGTCTCTGTTCCAACTGAGGTACCGGCTATCAATTTTAGGCCCTAAATAGATGACAATAATATAGTCTTTTGAAATAAGAACTCTAACAATTGTTTTCTAAATAATTTTTCAAAGTTTTAAACTAAATATTAAACTTGTTCGTACTTGTATTCCTTATTACTTGCGTTTTCGGCGTGAAAAGGCTAAACTTACGGAATAGCATTCGACTGATAATCCTACGGATATAAGTGAAGATAAGACTATTAATGTTGATATAGTCATTCTAAAAAGATAAAAATATGAATGAATAATGAACGTAAATGGGAATATACGCAAGAATAAAGTAAAACTATTTATATGAGAATTTCAAATGTATCGATAAATATGATTGTTACCAATAGTTATATTATATCACTATAAGTTACGGGATTTGACTTTTACAGTCCTAAAATCTGAATATTGTAGAAACCACGCAAACTTTAGAACGAGCTATTTTAATAATTTGTGTAGTTGCAGAAAGTTGGCTTAAGAGAAATATAAAATCAATACTTGTCTAAGACTACAAAAAGTGTTAAAATGTATAGAGAGAATGAAAACAAAGAAGAAACAGGAAATAAGCACGGTCAGCAAGGAGGGGCAAGGTCATAGTAACAACATACAATGCAGGCTTATTGGAGGTCTGAATTGCTTTTATTGATATTAGCCTGTAATAATTATAAATAACATGGTTAACTGGGAGCGCGGTATCTTCAATGTGGCCAAAATGTTATGAAGAATATTATTAGAAACAGGAATATTCTTCCACTCATTGAAATTGCCCTCTTATCATGATACTTTACTCCTATTTGTTTTACAATAAAAAACAATATTTTGCGAGACTGCAAAGTTCAAGTAAAATAGAAATAAAAGACTAGACGTCCACTGTAATAACTTTATATAATATTGGTAAGATAGAGGATCGTAGCTGATTATTGGTTAGAAATGAGCGCTATGAGCAGAGCCTTTCTCGATCGAAGGGGTGCTTGACAGGGATAACACTAGTTTAGAACTGAAATAAACAAACCTTCAAGCAATGATTGGTCGAGAGCGAACGACCGCCGACCTGCTCTAATAAACAAAGATTTAAACTTTAAAAAGGTCTTTTAACCAGCTGTATTTCATAAAACAATGAGTTTGCTGTTAATTTTGAACTGATGAATCACTGGCCACAAAGGGACACATCTGTTAGTAATTTGTTTTGATCCAGTGGATCAGTGAGATTATAAAATCAATACATAGAGGAACTATGAAAATATCTCGCTTCGGATACTAATGACTGGTGAGTCTCATATGAATGGCTAGATATGCTGATAGTACTAACTTTATTGACCGGATATTTCAATATAAGAAAGGGTGGAGTTTATGGGGCCGTCCACTGCTCCTGTAAGTAGAAATATAAATACCAGTTTAATACGGACCGGAACGGACCACAAGCAGCTATTGGAAAAACGGCCTAGGCCACTCAAAAACTACTAAGGCCTGCTCTTGAAGGCCCCTACTGTAAGATGCAAAGCGAAAATTGTGATGAAGAGACTGCAACATAGCATAGTTATTGTAATATATATTTATTGGACTGTTTGCACAAAGCCTTTACCCAATTATAGATTTGCTCTTTTAACCCATAAATTATATTATAATAATTTGTCTAAAAGATGGGCAACTTAACAAAATAACATAGCGGTGTTGAAACTAGTCTGATCATTAATAACCCTTGAATATCAGTCGGTTTGTAAAAGCAAGTTCTTAATGACGGAAATTACTCGCTAACATCCGTTCTATTGCACTTTTGCATCCAATTATTGATTGATTTATTGAGTTCCCTCCTGTCTCTCATTCACCTAGTCTGTCTTCTATGCCAGTTGGTTCCATGCTCTAAGATGTCTCGGATAGTCAGTTGTTAGAAACTTGGCCTCTACCAATAACATGTAACATTTCACTGTCCTATTTCACAAGGTCTGCAGAAAAAGAAAAGCTAATGAGATTCGTGTCCGGATTTCATAAAACAGTTGCCGAGACATATTCCTCTAGTCGACAATGATCGCAGTTCTGTGTTGATTTGTGACAGGAATCATGGCTGACAATGTTTAACAAAGTTGACGTAGAAATATTTACAAGAGATTAAAGATTATTCGGATTGACATTATTTGCTTCATCGATGCATAGAAGTTTTTCAATGACTTCTGCCAATCAAACTTTGTGGAGTCTGGGTGCTTTTGAAATGAATTCAGATACCAACAATTATTCACTATCAAATTTGATTTCGTGCTTATCCTCATGGAGTCAAATTATTGATGAGCTTTCCGAGGCTCGAGAAGACGACTTTTATGGGACCGATGAAAACTTGAGCTCTGGATGGACTAGACCTTGTTCACCTTTACTGCTAGAACTTTTTGTATTAGAACGTTTTGAATCGAGCTGCTCGATTCCAACTTCGTGTACTAAGAGATGGGAATTTTACTGGCCGGCCCAAAAAATATGACTACGGGCCGGTCGGTACCCACCTTTGGGAGTGCTTACTTCATAACCGAAACCTGGTCCGAGTTCGATAAAAAAGATTCATAGACCAATATGATGTATGCGTGGTAGTCGTATTACACAATAGGAAGAAGCATGTGGTCGCAGGCCGTATGGATTTCATGGAGTCGCATAATAGAGCATATCACATGCAAGAAGTTTAGGATATTTTGAACCCTCTTTTCGAGAAATGTTGTTTTCTATAGAAGCTCATTAACAAACAATTTGTAACCATTTGATCATAACATAACTAATTGACATTAAACATTGTGAAGGATATTATTACCATTAAGTTTTGACATTTTCATGAATAAGTTCATCAAGATAGTGAAGCATAAAGACTAGAGCAACAGTATTCTAATAACAACATTTTAATATTTGCTAGTTTTTATAAATTAGAATCTTATTTTTTTGATATTGGCAGACATATTTCATGGAAACTATCTTCTTCAGATTTCATACATCCAATAACTAATTACAAAGGGCTCAGTTTTGTTCGGTTTTTTTCTTAAGCATTATTCCATTTTCTTATTATTTATACGAAACATACATATGTATGCATGCAAAACACCCATATCTTTTGTATTGTGCAAATTCTAACCACACGAATATTATATAAAATAATATTTTTTGTTCCTAGGTTTAGCTTACTGCTGCAGACCACAGACTGTCGACAGTAAGCTTGAAAATTCGAAACTTGTTTAGATGAAACTAACCTGCTTTCCTCTTTCGATGAATACTTCCGCCTGTCTATCATGCTTGAAATATATCTTCTCAAGACTTTGTATGAAAACTCATTTTATTTATTAGAATAAAACTATTTATGAAATTTGCTTTTTGTTTCTTATTTTCTGACGTCATAATTTGTGTTAGGGTAATGCACATTGCATTGATTTCAGTATTATAGGACGGCTTTTTGAATTGGCAAACTATGTAGTGCGAGATTTAGTAAGCTCTTTTTATTTGAATAAGCTTTAAATATTTATTGTTATATGTATACTGCACTCCAAGTTATCGTGTATGAAAATTTGAAATCTTTTCAGGAATAACTGGTCGCGACTATAATCTTATAGAGAAAAACTAACTACTTCTGTTTTAAGAAAATACATTCTTTGGTTGTTACGTTTCGGTTGATCTAGGCTTAGGCAAATCCGACCACTTTATTTAATGGAATAAGTAAATACTTTATAAATCCGTTAGTATTATCCTAAATATCAGTACTGATTATGCATGAAGATTCAGTCCATAAAAGAAGAACTCTTATTTTATATCTTTTATTTATATCCTCTAGGTATTTGAATCTAGTTACACATTGGAGTGCCTGGCCGACAAAGTCTGACCCTCAATGTATTTCTAAGCGGTTAGGAGCACATGCTCATTTTAAGATGCTCTCCATCTAGCTTAAGCTAACCTTAAGAATTTAGAAAATTGTCTATTTCTCTTTATTATTTTGGAGCATTTTTATGAAATGACTTGTCTAAATGATTGTATTTATTTCAAGATCAAATGCACGGATACATAGAAACTTATGGGAAACTTCTCAATCTAATAATTGCATTACTTTTTTTGAGTATCAGTAAACTTTGAAAAAACAAAGTGATCCAAATATCATCAGTATGTTACTAACTAGGCATTCAAACATAATTAGAAGAAAAGAAGTTTGTTAAAAGTTATTGTTGCGAAAGATCCTCTATAGAATTCGGACTTAATTACAAAAAGTCCGCGGGTGGTCTAGGCCCGCCTCCGCAAGCACAATCGATGCTCTATAGTGATGTGCACTAGATATAACAGAAAAACGGAAATAAGTAATACACACTTTCTTATTTAGACATAATATTATAGTTACTTTTAAGCTTATTTCACTCTTTAGACAAACGTTTGGTCAATAAGCAGATTTCATATCAGCTCTGGCTTGTTTGTTTAATCCTTTTAAGGCTTCAATTTGTTAGCACGTTATTTTAAGTTGTTAATCTTAGGAATATGGAAAACACTGTTTATTTAACATATCCATTAGTTAAGGTACCGTACTTATGGTAGGTAAGAGTTTCTTGTTTGCCATCCTATTGAAAAGGTGATGTTGAATAGATAACTTTTTTTACGAATTGAATTCTTCTATTATAACTTGGCTATTTAGTGATAGTCAGCTTGCCTAGTAAATATGTTTCCTTTAAAAGCAATTGGTTTTCATAAACTAACGTTCTTTTCTTTGTTATTTAGTAGTAAACAGAATAGCGAGAGATTTAGTCTAGATATACCCATATTTTGTAAATCTTTGTAGTATTAATATAATCTTTTATAAAAAAACTCTTCAAAGTATTGTAAACGTATTTTATTTATCTTTTACCTAAATAACTCATATTATTCAATAACATATACTTCATTAATAAGGTCGAAATTATGCTGCTCAAAAGAATTTTCTGAATACGAAGAATGTCGTGAAACCCACGCTGCTGCACCTGCAGAACACAATTAACGACAAAAATGACGCGTTTTTGTGTTCTTATGAATTTGAAAATAGCCTAATGAGAGAGATATAATAGGAATATGTAGTTAGATTCAAACTTTATGCTCTACAATATTTCAAATAGAACCTCGAACTGCCATTTGAGAGAAGATTATTACTGCTTTAACGACCCCTGCGAGCGTAAATATAATATAGTAAGAACGAAATTAAACATATAATACTGTTATTGACTATTCAAGGTAGCACCTCAATGTTTCTTTCTTTATTTGAGTTACTCGTGTATATTTAGAAACTCTCATATCATCTGTTTTGTTTTATTTTATGTGGCTAATCCAATAAATTACTAAGGGAAATTCTCCCTTAAACCTAAATAGTTGTTTACTTTTAAACAAACGCCTACTCAACATTTGTAATGACAAAACAAAGCCAATTTAAAACAAATGTGCTGTATTAAGCGAGACTAAGACTAAAACAACTTACATGATCTAAATAATCTGAGTATTGTCCAGGTAAAAAAAGCTTCCTATTATATTTCATTACAATTTCCTTAAACATGTCGAGCGGTTTCTGTAGGGAATTTATGAGTATTATTTAGTTTAGAAAGATCAAACAAGATTATTAAAGTTGTATGAGACTAGAAGAACACTTAGTTAAGTATAAAATTACTTGTACTATAAACATATAGCATTGTCAGAGCTCCAATGTATAAACCGAATCAGCCATCTAGCTATCATATCTAGTTTTTTTCTTTATATCTTGTTCCCCCCATTTCATGCTTCTTTAGTCCGATCTCTCCGGTCCCCTTTCTCTCTTATTACAACCAGTCGGGTGTCAATTGTCACTCATAACTACCTCATCTCCATGAACCTCTATACTCATCCTTCTTAAACTATCCTTAGTATTGATGCTTGAAACCGGAGAACTAATCTACTTTAGTACATCTTATCCAATTTCTTTTACTTTCTAACATTAAATATTACACGAAACTGTTAGGGACGGAGATCCTTGTTCCTGACCGTTTATCTGGTTTACCGTCACTGTATTAGATAATTCCAAAGTACGCATTGTCGACAAAAATCCGTTCTTTTCCTGTATCACTCGTATCAGAATATATGCAGATTTCTTCAACGAACGGTTTCCGACATTCATTTCGCATAGACGGCTTCTTTCTAACATTCTGTCGTCAAGCGCACAAAACATAAGAATGAACTGCCAATGAGCAGAACTCTTTAACTGACATGTTTGCAATCGACTTCATGTTTTACCTTTAAATCAGTTCTGTTTTGTGCAATTCCGTTTTTGCCAGTTCTCATTTCTGGTAGTCCCGATAAGTTAGCTGCTCGTTTCCTAAGCCTTCTAAGCTATGGGAAGCCGAATCGCCTCAGATTCTTGAAAATTTAGAAACCGCTGCTCTAATCACTAGGAGTTCATGGAAGTGGTTTTCGGTAAACTGAGTATTCAATAGTAATCTGCATTTAGATTATAAGCATACTATATATACTTATAACAAACAGTTCTTAACACAAACTCCTGTATTATCCATAAGCTTCGTTAGTCCCTCAATCTCAACATAGCCTAATCTACCTTCCATAAGCAAGTTATGTTTGTCTATTAGTCACGTGTGCATCCCTCTTCCTTCCGTCATAGCCTTACTTTTCTCTCTTTGCAAATTCCGAAATTGAAAAGTTGCAGTCGGCACACACACTATTAGTTAAGAACTCAAAGAACTAATAACGAGAGACTACAGTCTTAGAACATCAGTTAAGATTCATTATATTTTTCGTAAAGGCTTTTCAAAAGTATTTTTCAAAGTATTTTATTTCCTGTATCACTCGCATCACAATAATAGTAGATTTATTCGAGGCAGGGCTTCGGCCATTCATTCCGGAATCTTCTGAACAGAAAACCTAACAAGATCGAAAATAGTGAGTGACGTTCAGTGAATTTGGGTTTGCGTTGGTTCCTGGACAATTTTCCGCAATCAAGACGAGCTACTGCTAGTCAGCAAGTACAAAGACACGAATGTTTGCCTATAACTTTAAGCAGAAAATCTACATATAAAATTTAGAAAATATTTGATGGGGTGTTGGGTTAATGTTTCCTTTTTCGGATGGGTTTGTACTATCACATACATTGTGAAGTGGCAAGTTATCCTCCCAAATTACTTGTAAATGGAATGCATGTTGTAATTGTTTAATGCATAGTAAATGTTTTGTTTTGTATAGAGGGTTTTGCTGAATTTGTACAAGTCACATATTAAGGATACTTTGTAAAATACTTATTAAATGCTCCAATCATCTATTATTTCAGCTAATCAAATACTATTATTCTTTATCCAATGATTCTTGAACCCGTACCGTCTTAAAGCGTTCTTTTAACTGTGCAAACTGTAAGTTTCAAATTTCTCGAATCACACGTACGGCCGCTTAAGAGTATCGCTTTGCCTATTTGTTTAATCGCTAAACCAATTTGCTTGATTTGCTCTTCGGCGAGTTCTTTCGCACCGCGGCACCCACCTAACTAGCCACCATTTCGACAGTAATACGTGCCAAATTCAACTACTTTTGCAGATAAGGTTACTATATTTGAGATCAAACATGACTATAGGTTTGTATCTTTTTTTAAGAATTCGAATTTAACTGCCAGCGAAGAAGAGATAAAAAATCATTTTGAATTCACGAACCCAATATGTCCAAATGATAGGAATTCCCAATATGTCCTGGATATTTATTTAGTTCTAAATCGTTATTTTTAAAAATACCAACTTAAATATTTTTAATATTTATTATGCACAATGTTGTCTTTGAGTATTGATAACTTCAAAACTTTTCCATACAAATACACAACTGAAACTGCTTCTTACTCTTGAATCCGACTACATAAACAAATAACTCAGACAAACTTTTATTTATTTTCTAGACTGCTCCTCTTGAACGGCTTTGCCTCCGTGAGAACATCTATCCGCGCGAGCCATATCTCTGTTTTTTCAATTCTTTTAGCGTCATAAATTACTTGTCCGCAAGATAATTTAGTTATAGCCTCAGGCATCACGGAATGAGCACCGCACACGCTCATAAAATTTCAGTAAATATATATGGGGTGACAGCTATTGCATAAAGGAATTTCTAATGTAGGATGATTTTTATATTAAAATATGTTGAGTAAAACCCAGGATCAAATCAGACCAAGGGAATACGGTAGAAAATGTTGTTGTGCTTTGCGGCTTCAGAACCTAGCCTTGGTTGTAACAGAAGCCCTGCCTTTATTTTACTATTCTTTTATTTTAAACTGTATGGCTAGCTTTTGTCAAAACTAAGACATATGTCAAAAAAAGACAGTGCATTCAGTTCTTAACACGCGTTGCTTGTTAACATTGATTCTAGTAAGAAAAGGTACTGAACCATCTACTGAATAAAAATACCGTCGCGTAATCCCTGTCAGGTGTGGGCCGGCCCGAGAAATTTGATGACCCCTGTGATCCTTGCTGACGTCATCGTCTCCTCGTGATTAGTATCCGTTCCCTCCACATATATCATTCTCTGCTCTCTCTTAGCTTCTCGTAGTTTCTGGATAAATCTCCCCATTACCTCCTGATCATGGATCCATATCATCAATCAGTTATCGATTTATCCACAAGCCCCGCCCCTATTCGGTTCTGATCTAAGAGTATTTTGGTGTTCTTGTTGTCGTTTGGATGCATTGCTCCACATAACAAACGATCTAACCAACCTAACGGCGCCGCCCCCTTTCGGCACTGATTTCCTCGGCGCAGCATCTCGTCTATTTCCTCGTCTCACATTCTTCTCTAAACTATTATATTCTAAATTAATTCCTGATAATTTAAATAAACAGAATGGACTCGGTTATTAGCATAGCTACTGGTAAGGATCTATAGATTTAGAAATTACGTTTCGTTAGGGGAGGCTGATAATTATTATAAGATTATAAGACTCATGATGAATACGTAATACTTGTGAATTATGTATATGAACCTGGAATCTTAGACACAATCTTACCACGTTTGATATCGTAATATAGTATTATTGTTAATAATAATAATAATAATAATGATTTATTTTGAAAATAATGGTTTATTTTTAATACATTCTTCACACTTTTGTCAATCTAGAAACTATTTATTGTTTCATTTTGACATATTGATACACTATTTTTTAAGGTATAGTTGTTGCGAAAAGTTGCATAGTGGATTTATTTGACTTTATTTTGTTTCTATAAATGTTATTATTATCATTATTATTATTGTTTATATAATACAATTACTTATTACAGAGATGGATGACTCTCATAAAATGGGTTTCATTGGGGCTACCTCGTATGTAATTGGTAATATAATTGGTAGCGGTATATTTATTACTCCTGCTTCTATACTAAGATGTACAGATTCTGTAGGATTGTCTCTTATTATATGGGTAGCATGTGCGCTTATTGCTATTCTTGGTAAGTTATACCTAATAAACAATTAGTGAAACAGTTAAAAAGATTAAAGAAACTTTGCGAATAAAACTATTTGTTATATAGACTAAACTTCATTTGCCTATGTTTCTTGCGCAATCTCCTTTGAATCAGCGTTAATACATAAAAATGAGTGAAACAGCAGTGTACTGGGAGCCTTCTTTTAAGAGTACATTTATTTTTATATTTCACCGGCTCATTCCATAATACAGCTTACAACATAGCTCTTGATAGAGTTTATAGTGGAAAATAGTCTCAGAATATGTTTTATTTTACGAATAAACGGGCGATAAAGAAATACACCATAACATTATTGCTCTGATATAATGTTGGTTTTCTTAACTTTCGAATTACCGCAATGATGTAAATTATTGTTTGCTGTAGACTAATTTGTCTATTTCATCTTCTTTTAGGAGCCGCCTGCTACATTGAACTCGGTACTTCAATTAGAGAAGCTGGCTGCGATTTTGCCTACATTTGCTACGTAAAATGGTGAGTTCCACACTTTTTCAAATTTCTTCTAGAAATTTCGACTGTTGCATCCTTTTGCTAGCGAGAGATAGCGGCTGTCCACCTAGGCTAAAGGAATGTTTTGCTTTGAAAACATAAGGCCTGGCAATAATTCAAAGCTAAATTACGTTGAAATCAACGATATTCAAGGAAATTGAGGATTTAACATGGTTGCCAAGAAGGGTGAACTGCATATCCAGTAAATATGTTTTATTTCGTATGAAAGATTAAATTATATTTCCAATACCAATTGACAGAGCAAAACTTTAGTTTAGTCAACTGAGCAAAGATTGTAGTACGAAAAGTGACCGATTCTTGAAACTTTAAAACTCAGAAAATAATAAAAGTTGGAACATTTATCAGATTGGGTACAATCAAATGCCTTTGTTATTTATGAAGCGAGGTCCGCAAACCGTAAACCGTTCCGTCCTAATAAATATTTAACAACAAAGTCTGTTAGTACCAGGGGCTAGTCCTCGCAAACCTAGGGTTTATGCTTTGAAATCTTGCCAAGAAAGCTGTAACGCCTTAAAGTACTGCGTCCTTAAAATCATGAAAGTTAAAAGAACATGATTAATATATAACCATTTAGGTATTCAATCGCATTTGCCTTTATGTGGGTATCGGTACTAATGACATATCCAGCAACAATTGCTATTATCGCAGAAACATTTGGACAATATTTAATAGAAGGCTTAAAACAGGTAAGAATTGTAGAAGAGTCAACTTAAAGTAAGGGATCCGATCATCAACATGTATAATCTTCTTCTAGTTTCTCTAAAATTATAACATAAACTTTCATTAAAACGTTATTTGAGATTCTTCAGGTTCTTTTTAAGATGAGCCGGGTTTCTATCAAACACTTGTATTAGTTTTAGTCACAAATGAATTCTTAATTAGAAATAGCCATATCATTAACTTAACCGTTCTCATTCAAGTCTTTTTAAGGTCTATGTAATCGACGAGGACTGGATTCCGCTGACGCAGAAACTCTTCGGATTCAGTTTGCTATGTTCGTTTTGGTCTATTTGGGTAACTTTTTATTCCGAGTAAACGAAGAAGATTCTATGAAAATACATTTATTCAGACGAAACAGCAATTTTGCACTCTAAAAAGGTTGCCCATAAAAGTTATTGACTTTCCGTGTTTTACTAGAATTGTCCGGTTTAGGGCTGGTAACTTGGATGAACTTCTTCAGTCTGTCCAAGTTCGCAGCTAGATTCCAAATTATTGCGACAGCAGCAAAACTAGTGTCTTGTGCAGTTATTATTCTAACAGGAATGTACTACTATTTTGTAAAAGGTTGGTCCTTTAAACTTGTTTCTTTATTTAATAATATGCACTCGTTCCAATTCGAGAGTTACTGGTAGTGTTAAAAAAGAATTTCGTTGAAACTAGCGCTGAAAATTTACGAAAAACAAAACTATACCAAAATTACTTTTTGAATCAGACTATGAGTTACTTATGGCATTAATTTGGATTCGAAGTTTTACGCCGATTCCAGATATTGTAGTTTCTTCAATTTTCTTTTCTTTTCTTTTTGTAGAAGACAAAAGTTTCAAATAACATTAGAAGTAGCTGCAAAAGTTGTTGTTCTTTGTTCTTTTACAAGAATCGCATAACATTACAGGATGGACCTCCAATCTGGAAAACCCAATGAAAGGATCAAATTACCGCACTGGAGACTTAATTCTCGGCTTCTATGGTGGTCTTTGGGCGTATTCCGGATGGGATGTGTTGAACTACAGTACTGGAGAAATTGCCAAGCCCAAGAGGTAATAAAACTAATTAGTTTAGGTCAAAAACTGGTCTTATTGGCATGTCGAAAATATGTATGAGGTCTAGGTTGTAAACAATTGCAGAGTAATATGTTTCTAATAATTATATTATTTTAGAAATGTCCCTCTTGCATTGTTATCTGGTATTATAACAGTAACCGTTGTATATGTAACTATAAATATTGCCTATTTTGTCGTGCTCGATGTAGAAACCGTAAAGTCATCTAATGCTGTTGCTGCGGTAAGATCATTATTAAGCCTTCAGAATTACTTTTCCTGAACTTCTCATATAGTCTAACTAGCTATTCCCTGGAGAGCAGCGGTTTTTAAAAGTATTTTATTTCCTGTATCACTCGTATCACAATAATAGTAGATATGTTCGAGGCAGGGTTTCGGCCATTCCTTCATGAATCTTCTGAGCAAAGAAGTCTCTTTGTAACATTCAGTCTTCGGGTGCACGAAACATGAATAAGCTGCAGGTTTCCCAAGCCTTCTGCAGCTGCAGGTGTTATGTATGCAAAATCGGTGGATTGGGAGTCTTTTTGAAGTACATGTAGTTTAAATAAAACCGCATCCTTTTAGAATATTGTGCAAGAAACGTAACTCTTACAAAATTATATGTATTCAAATCACAATTGCATTTGCATTTTTACTGTTTTATCTATTTGTTTTTAGTTGTTCTCACAAGCTACCCTCGGTTCTTTTGCCAATCTTATTCCTTTCTTAATTGGCGTTCTTCTTGTTGGATCACTTAACAGCAACCTTTTCTCTGGAAGCAGGTTAGTCATAATAACAGATTCTAACAGAAATTTATATATATAGTTATCAAAGGTTTCCAGCGCGGTATCACGAGCGGGGCGCAGTGTTAAAAAATTGAATGTAAAATCGGTCGACGTGGTGCGTTTTATTCAAAAGTACATTCATTTTATATAACACTGCGCCCAGCTCGTGATACCGCGCTAGAAACCTAGGTCTTGAGATGGACTATAAACATGCATAATACTATACAATATATGTATATATATATATATATATATATATATAAAA
>JAQGAV010003026.1:0-13574 GCA_034691345.1 Phasmarhabditis papillosa | reverse complement strand
CGGATCCTGTCACTGTGATTGTCAGTCCTTCACTGCAGATTCTGCAGACACGGCTGTCAAAGTTGCGGGCCGGCCCGGGCTTTCACGGCCCGGCCCGGGCCTGAAAATTAAAATTTCACGGGCCGGCCCGGGCCGGCCCGAGGCACCCCTGCCGCCCTGTGCACTAGTACCCTTTTGAACTTACAAATAACGATATTGTTTCAAATATTTAAAAAAAAAACGTAGCAGTGAGTTCTACATAACTTTTTTAGTCATTTGCAGGTCACGATGAGGATCGTAGCTTTAATTGATATGGATTGTTTTTATGCACAGGTTGAACAACGCGAGAAACCAGAATTGTGGGATACACCGGTAGTGGTCGTGCAGTATGCCCGCGAAGGCGCTCCTGGAGGGTTCGTTTAACAGTTTTAATGACAATTGCGTGTTGGCAGAATACTGGCTGTAAGCTATGAAGCAAGACCTTTCGGAGTTAAACGTGGTATGATGGTTCCTGAAGCCATTGAAAAATGCCCATCTTTGAATATTTGCTACGTTCCACAAGGAGAGCATATCGACAAAGCGGATATTCAAAAGTACAGGTTTGTTTGTAATGCTTTAATTGAAGAACTTGAATTATTCGATAGAGATGCGAGTGCAGAGGTCTTTGATGTTCTTAATGGAATTGACAACAGAATCATAGTCGAAAGGGCATCAGTGGATGAAGCGTTTTTGGACATGACCAAATACAGTAATGAACTCCTAAAGGAGAAAGAGGAAAAGTCATCACTAGACAATGTTGCAAACGATGTAAGCTACCCTTCTCTTACGTTCTTTTAAAAAAGTATTCTGAATGGGTTCGTGTTTATCTTTAATCATGTTTTTCCTCTAGCTGTTGTCTAACCTATCTGTCTACTTTCCTTCTTCTCATTTGGGCACCGGGAGAGATTGTAATGATGAATCCGCAGAAGATTTCAATTATGATAGGGAGAAATGTCTTCGGGAATGGATCGATGTTGATTGTAGGAATAATCGCGAGAAGGTTCGTAAATTATATTTCTTATTCGAACTGTATCATTATACCTATGAACTTTTAATTAAGATGCAACTAGCCATTGCTTGTTCGAGTGTTGAAAAAATTCGAGCCAATATAAAAGAAAAAACCCAGTTTTATTGCTCTGCTGGTATTGGACCTAACAAAGTGAGTTTGCATAAACCATGTCGCCACATGCGTGTTTTAGATGCTTTCAAAACTTGTATGTGCTCGTCATAAGCCCCGACAACAGACCGTCATATGCTCAGAATGGGTGTCATCTATTTTTAAACATACAAAAATTACTGATGTTCGTATGCTTGGTGGTAAAACAGGAAATAATTTGAAAGATGTGTTCAGAATTGAGGTATACATTTGTCGTTGTTGCAATTATAACTAGTTATTTAGACAATGGCTCAACTGGCTCATATTGAACTTTCTCAACTTTCAGTGTCGTTTCCTTCGCAAGCTATTTGGTTACATGATCTTTCCAAAGGATTGGATGATGAACGTGTAGGTTTTGCGTAAGACTTATAAAACTTTTTAAAATAATAATTCCAGGTGAAGCGTAGGGAATCTCAGCTATCCATCGCTGTAAGTAAAAATTTTCCTGGAAAGAATGCGTTGCACACAGTTGAAGATGTTAGAAGGTTGGTATTACAACACGCTCATACTACAAATTTAACCATTTTCCATTTATCTCTCGATGTTTAGATGGATCAATGGTTTATGCAAAGAATTAGCTAAACGTTTGGTAGCCGATAAAGTAAAAGTGAGCTATATAGTTTTGCAAACAGCCACTATGCTAGCCTTTATAGAACAACAGAAGGGCTCAAAATGTTGTGCTGGGCCTAGTTTCAATGAAAAACTTCACCAAGACGTTAAAAATTGGCAATTATGATTCTCCGGCTATTTTCAAGATAATATGGCAGGCTGCGATTTCCGCAAACAAAGCACCCAAGAACTCCACCTGTTGGTAAGACATGAACGCGTTCTCCTGTATTTAATAATCATAGGGAACCGCCTATCCTAAATATTCATTTATCCGCGAGTCGATTTCTACCGGGAATTTCTCCACACTCGAGAACCATCGTTTCTTGGGTGAACGATGCTATAAAAAAACAGAAGTTCGAATGTACTAGTTTGATGGTGCGCTGTCAAAATTAGATTGACTTCTAAAAATTATGTTTAGCTAGGTGGAATCGAGAACGCGTCCGACTCTGACAGGTCGGAACATGCGGAGGCAATGGATGAAGACATATCTGCAAGTAGTTGGGACACTCCTCAGGAAAATGGCGATTTTAGTAATTATTGCTCATACTCTGACTCGAGAGAAACCTTATCTGGTATGGGATCCCTTAGTGACGATGGATGGCAGGTGATTCGGTAATTTTTTTGCAATGTTGAAATATCAGACTTACAGGTTTACAACCCTGTTGACTTCCGAGACATAACTTTAGCTGGATGCTCTTCCACATTTCCTGCTGATGATGAATGTACTAATGATATAATTGATATGGGTGGCACACAAGTTTCAAAAGCCGTTTTGGACGAATTACCCGACTTTATTAGATATGTAAGTTTATTTATTTTTCATTATAGATTATAATATACAGGAACTGGCTCATGAAAACTTCTTGTCAAATTCACAAAAAGCAAAGGAAGCTCAAAAAGAAATCAATGCTAAGGATGAACCCAATGCTGGTAGACGTAAACGTCGCCCTGCTGATGACGAATCTCCTAATGATATAATTGATATGGGTGGCACAAAAGTTTCAAAGACTGTTTTGGACGAATTACCGGACTTTATTAGATGTGTAAGTTTTATTTATTTTTCATTATACATTATAATATACAGGAGCTGGCTCATGAAAACTTATTGTCAAATTCACAAAAAGCAAAGGAACCTCAAAAAGAAGTCAATGATATGGATGAACCCAAGGCTGGAGGAAGTAAACGTCACCCGGACAATTTTACGATTAACGGTCCACAATCTAAACGAATTGATTCTTTTTTCAAACAAAACCAGTAGCCTCTCATCATTTTCATTGTTTATTAAATTTACAGTTCAATGCTACGAAATAAATATTATGCCATTTAGTCTATTTGTTTGATGTACTGCCTTTATCAAAATGTACGTGTTTGTTTTCTTGTTGA
Source organism: Phasmarhabditis papillosa (assembly GCA_034691345.1). Lineage (NCBI taxonomy): Eukaryota > Metazoa > Nematoda > Chromadorea > Rhabditida > Rhabditidae > Pellioditis > Pellioditis papillosa. The sequence goes on along the minus strand of JAQGAV010003026.1, from coordinate 10,408 downwards.
TTCAAAGTTTAGTGAAAACCGCACAAGCAAACGGATTATACAGTAATGTTACACTCAGCGAATATAACTTACTCATATCATATGCTACTTGGGCAAATACACTTTATGGAAAATCTGGTTGCCATGGTCATACACTTGGGAAAAGAGGAAAACACTGTATTATAGTTGATGAGTAATCGCACAACTCTCCGCCAAAATATGTTATAATTTTATTTTAATATCATGTTGTTCGTCGTCACACTGAAGCTGGTCAAGAAATGATTTCTATCGGAAGAAAAACTACCTTTATATCGTTGCTTAAACGTAGTATTGTGCACAAAGTGAACAGATAACAAAAGTCTATGGGGTGGCGGGTCATTATAAACCCACCCGACGTTTTTGAGGGTTTTTTTTTTGTTGTTGTGTAATACTGAAAAGTATTTCTCTATCTATTTTCGTTCACTGTTTTTTTTTACCAAATTATGTTTCCACATTTATCTTAGCGTTACACGTTATTCATCACCAAGTGTAAAAAAAATCCAGTTCTTTGCGTTCTTATGACGACACAACAAATGTATCAGATCTTTGCGTACATAAAGTTTACAGGTGTTCATGCCTCGTCAGGTGGAATCCTTGCGTCACATTCGAATAGGTTCAGGACACGACGTAACTAAATTCTGTTCAAACGAAATAAGGTATCATATTTAAATTACACTTGCATAATATTATTTCAGTACATGTAAATATAACGCTTTATCCTTTCTACCACGATTTCTCTACGAGCAGTTTCGACGCTATAACAATGTGTTCTTTCTGGTTATTGCTCTGCTACAGGTGCATACTACTCAAATGTTTTGTATTGTTTTGTCTTGTTTTAGCAAATTCCGGATGTCAGTCCCACTGGACGTTACACGACAGCTTTTCCATTCATGATTATTTTATGTATTTCTGCCCTAAAAGAAGTGTTTGAAGATTTGGTGAGGCAAATTTTATTTTATGTTACTGGTTGTTATTCAGAAAAGGCGGCGTTCCGATAACAAAGTCAATAATTTCTCTACTCAGATACTGGTTAATAACTCATGGACTACGAAAACTTGGAAAGAGGTTTTGTTTGACAGATGTAAACAAGTGAATAGTATTTTCAGGTAAAGGTAGGGGAGCTTCTGAGAATCGAAAACGATCAGCTGTTTCCTGCTGATTTATTGCTCATTTCATCAAGTGAAACCCAAAGCATGGCATACATCGAAACATCAAATTTAGATGGCGAAACTAATTTGAAAATTAAACAGGTCTTATATTTCAATATTTATGAATATATTTCCCATTTAGGCGTTAGAATGTACGGCTGGAACCACTTCACTAGAGTATATATCCTCCTTCTCTGCTGATATTGATTGTGAATTACCTAGCAGACACGTGAATGAATTCAGCGGTAACTTAACAATCAACGGAGAACAACGGCATTTCGGTTTGCATACTTCTGGTCACATTTTCATGACTTGTTCTAGGGATAGATCAGTTGCTTCTTCGTGGTGCGCGTTTGAAGAACACTTCATGGGTAGTAGGAGCCGTTATTTATACCGGACACGATGCAAAACTGCTCATGAATTCAAAAACAGCTCCGTTGAAAAGGTATCGAACTAAACATCATTCACGTTTGCATTTATTCTCTTATTACAGTGGTACTGTCGATGTGAAAACGAATTACCGTATTCTCGTTCTCTTTTTCGTGCTTGTAGCTTTAGCTTTGATTTCTGCCGCTGGTTTGGAATTTTGGCGGTCGGCCAATCTACCTCAAACCTGGTATTTATCATTTCTCGGTTCGAAAATCTTTGTGATTTTGTATATTATAATTGTTATAGAAAAGGACGGCCGGTCTTCATTTGGATGGGGTGTACTAACCTTTTTTATTTTATACAACAACCTGATTCCCATAAGTTTGCAGGTTACCCTAGAACTGGTCAGGTTTTTCCAGGTACTCCCTTCTTTGTTGTTTGTGTTAAACTTATACAACTTCAGGCATCTTATATCAATTGTGATCTCGAAATGTATGATCCTAATAGCGACAGCTGTGCTGTTGCGCGTACATCCAACTTAAATGAAGAGTTAGGCCAGGTTTGTAGTATTTTATGTATTATTTTACCTTTTACCTAGGTAAAATTCGTAATGAGTGATAAAACTGGAACCCTGACTAGAAACATTATGAAGTTCAAACGAATTTCGGTCGCTGGTAGAAATTACGGCGACAATGAATGTGATGAGTTTCAGGATGAACTTCTTATGGATACATTTAGAAATGATTCGGTATATTATATTCTATTAATTTTACATCTAGCTTTTTAAGTCATCACCAGATGGGATTGCCATTCGAGAAATACTAACTATGATGGCTGTTTGTCACACGGTTGTCCCGGAGACCAAGAACGGCAAAGTAGTACCGTAATCTATTAAATTTGCAACATTTATTTTAGTTATCGTACCAAGGTTCTTCACCGGATGAGGGAGCTTTGGTTAATGGTGCTGCCAGTCAAGGTTTTATATTTCACACCCGTCTACCTCGGAACGTTATAATTGCAATTGTAATTCTTGATTTCTTTATTTTCGAAATATGCCTATTTACAGGAAGGCCGTGACGAAACCATAGAAATTCTAGATGTGATTGATTTCACGAGCGATAGAAAACGAATGAGTGTTATTGTTCGCGACCCTGAGGGAAAAATCAAGTTATATACTAAAGGAGCGGTATGTCACGATATGTTGATAACAGCACATCAATATTTAGGATACTGCGCTGTTCGAAAGACTGGAATCGGAAATTAACCTGGATGTTCTTAAAGATCATCTCGAAGATTATGCATCTTTTGGTTATAGAACTCTATGCTTCGCGATGAGAAATATATCAGAGGTATATTTGTAACCTTATCCTATTCACATTTTGTTGCAGGAAGAATATAATAGTTGGGCTCCGAACTACCACAAGGCTATGCTGGCAATTGAAGGGCGCCAGAAGCTGTTGTCTGACAGTGCGGAAAAAATAGAAAGAGATATGGTTCTCTGTGGAGCTACTGCCATTGAGGACAAGTTACAAGAGGTAAAAAAAAACGAATAGTCTAGCTTTACGATTGAAATTCATCTAGTTTGTACCAGAAACGGTGCAAGCGCTAATGGCGGCAGAAATCAGTGTTTGGATGTTAACAGGAGATAAAAGAGAGACGGCGATAAATATTGGTAATACATCTTATGTATTCTAAACATATATTTATTTATTAGCTCACTCTTGTGCTCTATGCAATAATAACATGGAGTTGCTAATTGTCGATAAATATACATACGACGAGACTTACTCAAAGTTAGAACAATTCTCAGAACGAGCGCAACAGTTAGAACAGACTGGAAAGTGAGTTTTATAATTTTTGTCAACTCGTGAACTGCTCGTTCAGGGAATTTGCTATGGTCATTGATGGAAAGTCATTGGTGCATGCTCTGGTTGGTGAAGCGCGCACTCATTTTGGAGATCTTGCTTTGCGATGTAAAGCTGTAGTGTGTTGTCGGATGAGTCCCATGCAAAAGGCCGAGGTATATCCCTACCACATAACTTATTTTAGCTATATTTTCAGGTGGTCGAGATGGTTCGCTCTCTCGGAGATCATGTGGTTTTGGCAGTTGGTGATGGTGCCAATGATGTTGCAATGATTCAGGTGTGTTGCTGTCTCAAAAGGGGTTTGTACATTTTTTGTTTAGGCTGCCAATGTAGGTGTTGGTATCTCAGGAGAGGAAGGTCTTCAAGCTGCATCAGCATCTGATTACGCAATTCCAAGATTCCACTTCCTTAGACGCCTATTATTGGTGCATGGTGCTTGGAATTATGACAGATCCGTCAAAGTTATTCTATACAGTTTCTACAAAAATATTTGTCTGTATATAATCGAGTTATGGTATGTTTACGGTTGATATCGTTTAATTATTTTGTGAATCTAGGTTCGCTATTTTTTCGGCATGGTCAGGACAAACAATCTTTGAAAGGTGGACCATTGGGATGTTTAACGTTTTATTTACGGCGTGGCCTCCAGTTGTTTTAGGTATGTTTAAAATTGTGTAACTAATATTGCTTATTTTCTACATTAGGGTTGTTCGATCGGCCTGTCGATGCAGAGCAAATGCTGCGTTACCCAGCTCTTTACAATAGCTTTCAAAAAAGGGCCTTCTCAATACCGGTTTGTAAGGTTATATGTTGGTATATATCTTCATATTTTACAGCAATTTACTTTATGGATTGCCTTGGCTATTGTTCATTCATTATCGATTTTCTTCCTCTGCTACGCTTTTCTTGAAAATCAGATCGTTTGGAGTGACGGACGTGATGGAGGTTGGCTTATGCTGGGAAACACTGCCTATACGGTTTGATGCAACTTGTTCAGTCATTTCAATATTGCTGTTCAGGTTGTTGTTGCTACTGTCTGTTTAAAAGCTATGTTAGAATGTGATTCATGGACCTGGCCAATTGTAACGGCATGTCTGGGGTCTGTGCTACTGTGGTTACTTTTCGTGATAGCTTACTCAGCGGTAGGCTGAAAAATTTGCCTTAAAAAAGGTGAACCTTTCAGATTTTCCCGGGTGTGCAGGTAAAGATGGGAGCAGATATGGCCGGAATGGCATGGATTATGATGTCATCTTGGTCCTTTTGGTTGGCTCTCTTGTTCATACCTATTGCAACGTTAATGTGGGATCTCATAATCAAGAGGTATTAGGAAGAAATGAAAACTGATACGTTATTCTTACAGTGTATTCACCATGACAAATCCTACACCGAGAGAACAAGCTGTTATATTTTCGAAGAAAGCTCAAACAACTAGTGGATTTGAACGGTTAGCGAGGTTTGTAGTGTTAGTGTTGCACCCATTGGGAGGGGCTTTGGCTACTATTATAGTTTCTCTGAGTGTTTGGACTGAAAGTTGAAAATATTTTTCCTGGCGTCCCTAGTTATCTTTGCTCCTTGTTGGTCGTATTCCCCTTTCTTCTCATATGTGTCTACGTTGTTTTGCACCCACGTGTTACGTGTTTAGTTTTGTGTTTGGTTGTCTTTATTTTTGTTGCCCTTGAAGGATAAACGGCACCGGCAACCGCGAGTCTTCGAGTCTGCGCGGCTTTGAAAACCGTGGAATGGACTATGGAAGCACTGAAATGGTTGCAATTGGTAAACCGGAGGCTGATGTTAATGGCGGTTGTATTAATACTTCCTTTCTCCCTGACCCTGGTGCTGATGTTAACAATCGTGATAGTAATATTACGCGGATTGCTGTGGTTCCGTACACGCATGTCTAGGCATTTCAAGGTTTGACATTGATAACTTCAAACTATAGGCGAATATTATTTTCCGCCGATTTGCAGTTTATGTAGTAGCATATTTAAAACGAGCGCGCGAGCTGACTAGTTCAAATATATTTTCCCTTATGTGTAATCAGTCCTACCTACCGTACTTTTTGATATGAGAGTTCTCGCAGTGTCTCTTTGTTCAATGGGGTAGCACGAGAGCAAACTTCTTTTCTTTTGTTTCATAACATAGATCTTTCATTAACGCTACGTGTTGTAAGGGATGATCGATGTGTTTACCTTTTTCACAGAAAATGCAGCATTATATAAACCTGGATAATTTATTATTTCTCCTCGAATTTTCATAATATATTATAGACCATTTTCAGTTACTCGTCATCAGTGTTGGAAAATGTTCGATTATTACGCGATTCTTTAAGAAACGTTCGTCGTAGTGGTTCTGTTTCATCACTGGCTCTACAAGAGCAAGCAAGATGTGAGATTCTAAATATCCATGACAAGTGTGTAACATTATTTTCAGATGGTTATGCGTTTTCACAAGAGGAGTATGGTGCTGTTGCTCAAACAGAGTTGATCCGAAATGTGGATTCTACTCGAACTAAGCCCACTGGTAGATAGTGTTTTTTTCTCTTTCTTCTCTTAGTGACTGTGATATTTACTTTCTTATATGTATATAGGCTTTGTACCCTTCGAAATTGTGATATTGCTCATTATATCGTCTTATTCTATCAGACTCAAACTGAAAATGAGCTAACATTATTTTAACGCCTTATTTACTTCCGGCGAACTATAAAATTGATACCAAAAATGATTTACCTCCTATCAAGCGAGTCTGTTGGGAAAAGAATGAGAAGTTTGCCTTAAAAAATGTCCTACGTTTTATGCAGCAAATTATTTTTACCATTCGTGTAAGTAAGTCTGTTTCTTTTTATAAATATACTGTAAATAAGCGTTGTCAGTTTCACTGTTTGTCTAAACATACAAGGTTACCTTCATTTTACATCTTTTTATTCCCAGGAATTTTATTCGAATTTTGCAAATTACAGAAAAAAAGGGCTGTGGTAAATAGCATACTTCGAGCCCAGACGGGTTTTTTTTATTTCTGGCCGGACTTGTGTTCTAATTTTTAGCCTAGTTTATTATCTAAAATGCTTGAAATAATACAAGTAGGCAAGAGTCGTTTCTCGACAAATATTAGTCCCGGATAAAGATCCGCTATTATGATGGATGAGGGCTGCAATAAGTTTGCCAGCCCCATCTGCTTTTAATCATATTTTCACAACTGCTTTAAAGTCACGGTACACCCAAAATTGACTTTCCAATTTTTATGCTTTGTTTGACAGAGCTATGTATTCTGAGTCAAAATATGAAGATCAATTTTTTTACTATGATTTTGAACGAAGTTATGGTCATTTAAAAAATGCTGCTTCTCTGCGCATAGGTTATCAGTGGGCGGAGTTTTGGTTAGCATGCGGCAATTGCATAAATTTATAAAACTTGTATAACTCGTCAAAATGAACCAAAATTTAAAAACTAAAAACATTTCTACCATTGGGTGAAAACCCCGTGTTCCGCGAAGAATTTGTGGTAAATCGTTAATTTAATGGAGTTTCTAACATATTACTTCCAAATTATCCTACCTTAGCCCTCCAAGGTCCAACCAGAAACACCAAAAGTTCAATTAGCCATAAAGTCGTTAATTTTTGGTCAATTTTTTTGTTATTTATATCATGTTTAATAACTTTTTGAGCACATTAATCTTAAATAATAAAATTGGAAATGATTTTTTGAGGGTACCGTGCCTGTAATCAGGTGTGGAACTGTTATGCCAGTCTATACAATATCTGTCACGACAGACGATGACTTCGCCTACACTGACCTTATGCAATACGTGGTAAGTTTACAATACGAAAAGCAAAAAATTGAGTGCGTACTGTAGACTAGTTGGGCGTTTGGCTCCCATTGAAAGGGGGCCTGTTTCTTATAGAGTAAACTTTTCATTCCGAGCTTACAAGTTAAGAAGATTGGGATACATCAAAGTCGTATTTTTGCAATGTTCTTCAGTAGCATGCAATCTAAGGGCAGTTGGTTATATATTCACCCTTTTTCAAGTTTGACAAATAGGACAGACCTCTCATCGGGCCGGGCCCGATCGGGCTTTTCACAAAAACATCATAACAATTTTTTTGATTTTTCACAATTTTTCAACAAAATTTTTAGTAAAATATGCAAAAATTGTATAAAAATATGAAAAAAATACAAAATTTTATCAGAAATGACTATACACAATACACTCCGGCCCGACCGGGCTCGGGCTTCTCGTGAGAGGCCTGAAATAGGAAGCATCATTTGAAACTGTAGTGCAAACTTTGTTAAATCGATCAAGTTTGGTTTAAAGATGTATACTGAATTGTAGAAGGAATGTACCAAAAAATGTTTACAAGCGATAAGTCACTACAGTAATCCCCGTAACCTGTGGCCGTATTCAAAGAGATACCTCCACTGGCAAACTGAATTCATAGCCCTCACTCGGTTATAGTTCTATAGGATGGCTATTCGGCATTAGAGCCTTAAACTAGACAACTAATGTTTTCTGGCCCCACCAAACTTATTGTTAGATCGATGAAGCCTACAAAATTATCTCTATTATTTGCATGACTTCGCTCTATAGATTCACATTTACCAGCTGTTTAAAAAACTTTTTTTGGAGAGAATATTTGTTTATTTTTAGTCGTCAAGGCGCTTGAATTTTTCCGTGACATTCGAGCACGAAAGTCATTCCACCGCTAATCGAGAATCAGTCAAACCGGAGCCACAGAATGAGACGAGCGACTTTGACAATCCGACTACTTCATATCCCATTACTGGCCAATTATCAGATGATCAGAACAGTAAGTAATTACATAAACATAATGATTAACATGAAAAGCCAGACGGTATACCCCTTTAATGGAGTAATAATATTATTGCTTAGTTCACTCGATTGATAGCTCAAAGGATTCAGAATTTGGTACTGGAGAGTGTGCACTTTTTCGCTTGTTTTCCAACAACAATGTTTGTTATCTCTTATGAGAAAAGAATCGAGAGAGTCTGTTGTAGAACATACCAGATGTGATAAGTGAAATGGATCGTGTAGCTGAAGAGTCTAACCCAAGTGATGAAAATACTAGAACGGTAAATTTAATAATAACCACTCATGAATAAAAAAAAAATAATAATGGCAACCCAAAACGATTCAAACTAAGGTTTTGGGGTTAGGGGTCTGGTTTTTATCATATGCGAAATAGATTTTGTTTGTTTAGACAGATAATGGGAAGCCACCGTCCGGAAGCAAGCCTGGACGGAAAGTGCGAATGCGAAAATGTAAGGTTAGCAGATATTTAATGAACCAACAAAATAATCAGTTTGTTTTGTTTAGATTTGTGGATTTATATCTAGAAATCACCTATGGAGGTTAAGAGAGCATGCTCAGATTCACACAAATATTAAGATGTACGTAGGTTTTGCTATTTTAAAAATTCATTAATAAATTCAGACAGTACATACCTGATGTCAGTTTTTTACAAGGGTGGGAAGGGGCCTGTACGTGAAATTCCCACTGATAAATAATTGACATTGGGCGGCGGGCCCTGGCCCATCTGTCTCAACCTCGGCAAGTGGACCGAGCCCCTGGTTCTTTATTGTTTTTGTTAACTTAGGTATGAGTGTTCATTTTGTGGCTACAAAGTTCGCTACATTAGCAATATTCGATCTCATGCAAAAGTTCATCACCCTGATGACATATCATCTGCATTATATATTGTGTAAGTTCACACTGTCTATCAGAATACAACCTCAATCTTATAGCACACTGGACGAAGATGTAGTTCTAAAGAAGTTTATTGAAGATCAGTTTTCTGATGTTTAGCTAACTTTTGGATGTATAATAAATTTTTACCACTAAACTCATTTCTCATCCTTCAATATGCTCCGACCTCGAAAATGGCTAAAATACCCAGAAAGTGTGGTTTGTTTTGATCAATAGTTCTTGTTATTTGATCAAACCGTAAAACGCACACAAAGTTATTGTGATTTTAATTACTTAACATAGATTTCGATTTTGTTGATGAAGTTAGCTACAGTAACCCACATTAGCTGAGGCCAGCTACAGTAACCCACATCAGCTGAGTCCAGCTACAGTAACCCACATTAGCTGAGTCCAGCTACAGTAACCCACATTAGCTGAGGCCAGCTACAGTAACCCACATTAGCTGAGGCCAGCTACAGTAACCCACATTAGCTGAGTCCAGCTACACTCAACGACTTGTCTCGACTCGAAGCTTTATATTTTTACCCCAGAGGTGGCAAAAGTTGGGGCCGTGCAGTCCTCGTTTTTCATACATAACAAAAATACACATTTTATTAATAAAGATGTTGAGAATAAAGAAAAAAGTGTTGTCCACCACTTGGGGGGTCGAACTATACAAGAAAATAACGTGTATTAATTTAAAAATATAGATTTTTCAATTTTGGGTATTGATTTTCTTGGAAAAAATATTGACTGTCCCGACATGCCCGGCCCCGGGCCGGCCCCGGGCCAACCGTGCCACAATGCAGTAGCTTTAGGTTAGCTAGAGTATGTATCAACAGCTTGGCTTCCAGCCTAGTATCCTGGAGAGAGGCTGTATTAGGTTAAAGTTTTAAAGAAACGGTTGCTCACCAGAATACTGCCCTGGAAACCGAGCTCCTGTTGCAGGCAATAATCTTTGTACTCTGGTTGACCGTATACCAACAATTCTGGTTGACCGTATACCAACAATTCTGGTTGACCGTATACCAACAATTCTGGTTGACCGTATACCGACCATTTGGTTCTACGCAGGAAAGATGTACAGTTTATCCTTTAATAAGATTCACAGTTTAAAGGCACGGTACACTCGAAAATTGTGTTTCTTTTTTATTCTTTTATTCAATAGAGCTTATTATTCTGATATTAAAATGTGAAGATTGTTTAAAGATTGCTTATTGATATTTTACAAAACACGATATCACAGATATTTGGAGGATGAAGTGAGACGAAGGGACCATAGGGAGCCAGGACTCCATTGCACAGCACCTG